>JABFQA010000402.1:0-20552 GCA_022817065.1 Probaryconus sp. ZL-2020 | reverse complement strand
AATCTTTACAAAATGAATTTAATTTATATTCTTTTAAAAAATTATTCAATCACACATACAACATTAAAATGAGTTATTTTTTATTCTGAAATAAATGACAGTAATCAAATGATTAACCTATTAATAATAATTTAAAAACAAACTGTCGAGTAATTTTTGAAAATGTATGGGAATAACGATATCCAACTTTACCCTACAAAAGGTTGTCAAAATGAACTAAAGTTGCGCCTGGAATTTGCACGAAAAAGTTTCGTATTACTTAAAAAGAAATCAGACGGCTTAAAAATTCATTTTCAAGATATCTGCGAGAAACTAGTTCAGAACAAAATACAACTTGGTCAAGTAATGAAAAATGCGCACATGTCTTTAGCCGAAGTGAAATTCGTTGCTGGAGACATAGGAAAATTTGTGTTGGAAAATGTAGATAAAGCACAAATAAGGATTATATCAAAAAAAGAAAAAGTTTCTGGTGTTCAGTGGTATAGATTATTATACACCGAAGTTAATTCTGTTGATACTTACAAATATCTATGCTTAGCCAAAGGTGGACAACAGGTAATTTATAATTTCGTGTATGCATTATTTCGTACATAATGATTTCCATTGTAAATGCAAAAATATTAGTCACACATTCAGGATATACAGTTTTTTTTTATGATTAATTGCCTTATAACTGATTCATTTAAATATTGAAATGTCACGATATTATCAATCAATGAGAATAGATAATGACATGTACTTAATTAATGAAGTAACAGTTTGAGAATGCATAATTATATCATTATCTCAAATGATGTAATGCGAAATGAAATATCTTTTGCGAAAAATTAAAAAAAAAAAACAATTGTCATAAAAAACAAATGCAGAATAAGTACTTTAATGAATATCATTTATCATTCTGCTATGGAATAAAATTTTGTAGTATTTTGTTACCTGTAAATTGTACCAAGGAAAATGTAATAATACGAAAGAAAATATATACGTAAAGCTTTTAAAAGGCACTGTGATTTAACGTAAAAAAAAGTATAAATCACAGAAATCTGCTAAATACGTTTGTTTAATTGTGTAGGATAAAAGCGAAAATGAGTATTTATGCGAAATGGTTGTAACTGTAATATTATCTTTACGTTTTGCATAACAACATTTGAACGTATTAAGAATGAAGAATTTATTACGACAGTGAGTCCAGAAAAAGATGTACTGCCAGGAAGAGGATTGCTAGTATAAAAGAAATAAATTGTTGTGCCAACGAGAATAGTTCTTCTTCAAAGCCATTTCTATTTATCATTTAGTGTACATTCCACTTTTCTGTATACACCACTTTTACAAGATTAATATTACATTTAATAGTTCTTAAAAGAACTCTTCAGAATTTTAAACCGAAATAAATTACAAAAAAAAAAAACACATATTTTATTTATCACCCAAATTACAGAAACTGACATTTGCAGAACTTATTTAAAAAAATATATAATTTGAGATTAAATAATTTCATTTAATCGAAAATTGAAATCAGAATTTTTAAACGTCAAGTACAATTTTATTTTCAATTCAAATTCTAGGTAGCAAAAGCAAAACAAAATTACAAAGACGCAATCAAGCTTCTTGTGCAACTCTCATCTCTGCAACGCAGCTTTGTCATTTTGGACGAAGCTATCAGGAATACCAATCGTCATGTAAGCGCACTTAAGCTCATCCTCATACCACGTTTGGAACGTATGGTCCTTTATATCACCTCTGAGCTAGACGAATACGAGCGCGATGAATTTTACCGACTAAAAATGATGCGAAATAAAAGGAAGAAACGTAACGAGATGTTTTCCTTGATAAAGTCTACGACAAATGCCGCTACTGCAAACTCTATTTTAAAAGACTTTGAAGAAACTTCACTTTTATTTTAAAATCTCTAATGTTACTTAATATTAATTATTGTTAATCTATTTAAATATATTTAATTCCACATCCATCCTTTTTCCTTTATCAAAATATAAAATGTTTTAATGCAACAGTTACACCGTTACTTGGCAATATTTTATACCTTAAACGATAAGAGTTTTAAACGAAAACAAAAAAGAACCGAATGTTACATTCTTAAAAGATACATCTTTTTATCGTTATCCCCATTAAAAGTATGCTACAATTATCATTTCCTAAATTCTCCGCGGGGACATAACACTTTTAATTACCAATAAACATAAAAAGAAGAAAAAAAAAATCTCAACATAATCCGGCAATTCGAACAGCTGACAATTTGTTGCAATGCGCATAATTATCGTCGTTAATGTGCGCCAGTGATAAGTTATTACGAGGATTATTCGCCCGGACAAATTGCACGTGTTATTTCAATGAATGTAATTTTTCCGAGATAACGTTTCGGCGAGGATTCTTATTGGCGCAGTCCGACATTGACAGTAACCAGGGGCCTTCTCATTATAATATCCTGGTGTTTGGCGGCGGTTATGGTAGGCTTTATGGGCTGTATTTTCTTGGTATAATTGGGCCCCTCTCCCTTTCTCGAGTCGACCTTGCAGCTCTGCTACGTACGAATGGCCCGCGGATGCCCCGCGGACGCTTCGGGCATTTATTATCCGTGCATGGTCCCTCGACCCCTTCCCCTTTTCCATCGGACCCACGGAAATTTATTACCGCGAGCTCTGTGTAAACAATAATGCTGCGCCTCTTCTTTGATCCCTTGCCTTGCGGCTTTGCACTGCAATTATTACTTCACCGTGCGCATGCACGCAAATCGTTATATCGAGTGATATGAGCCCTCCTTTGGTACCTTATAATTCACCGATTAACTCCTATTTGATTTCAGCTACGGTATTTCATATTGCTTTGTTAAGCTTGTCAATAAACAGACGAACAACAGAACTTGAGGAATTAAACTTAAGTTTTATAACGAATGAAAAAGATTGATACAATTAATCATTAAAACCTTATTATTAATCAGTAAGAATTGAAATAGCTGATTTCATGTTAGAACAAAAATGTTATTTATAAACCTAGAATTAATATTGACATATGGCAAAATGCTATCGTTGCAATGCGATGACGATGATGAGTAATCAAATCGTTAATCATATTAACATTCAGTGTATTGCAATCTTTGACTTTCAGATGGTTACATTTTTAGATTTTGTATTTAAATGACAATGCAGTTGTGCTAATAAGTACTTTGTACAACAGCATTCGTTATCTGTATTCATTTTTTATTCTTTCTAAAGTTGGTTTTTATTGTCGACGTCAATTAAAGTTAATTTTACCTAAATACGGAAATATGAAAATTGTACGTATGAAATTTTAATTTATTTATTAATACATATTCAAATTACAGATGTCACTTTGCACATTAATGGTTAAACATTTAATCATTCAAACTTTTAAAAGTATTAATTAATAATGATATCGTAGATAAAATATTATACAAGCAATTTTTAATTAAAATAAATTATTTGTAATTGACTGTTCGAGGTATAAATTTCACCCAAAATCCTCCTTCAATGACTCCAGTGAAAAACAATGTATTCTTCGAATACGTAATTGGTTCCTTTAGATTGTCAGACACTTCCACTCGACACTTTGATAACACGTGAAACAATGCCAGTTTAGCTTCAATCAATGCGAATCTATTTCCAATGCAAGATCTGGGTCCAATACCAAATGCCAAATAAGAAGGCATACTGATGTTAAGTTTCTTTCCCAAAAAACGATCAGGATTAAACTTTTCCGGATCTTCGTAATTCTTTGGATCAGAATGTATCGCACTGACTGGAAACCACATGTTCGTTCCTTTTTTAACAGTAAACGGTTTACCACCAGGTACAGCAGGCGGTAATTCAAAATTTTGCGTACATTCTCTATCCAAAATGACAATAACCGGGTAACATCTTAAAGTCTCGTGACAAACTGCGTCCAGATAAGCCATGGCGTTGATAGCCTCGTAAGATGGTTTCCCATTTGTCTCCTTCATAACTTGATCAATTTCTTCAAGTAGTCTGTTCTGAATGTCTTGGTTCTTTGACAAAGCTATGCTAGCGAAACTCATCATAGACGATGATGTATCAAAGCCAGCGAAGAAAAAGACAAAGGATTGCGCGGTCATTTGAACAATGTCCATTTTGTGTTCCTGTTCCAACATCAGTTGCAATAAGTCTTGACGAACAATGCCCTGCTTTTGACGGATCTCTATATTATTCTTTATAACGTTTGCAAAGTATCTGGTTGCTGTGTCGTCTATGTAATTAACCCTTAACCACCTGCTGATGTTTGGACACAGTCTCGTGAAAAACATCTTTGCCATTTGTGGGGCAGTGAAAGTTGTGATCGTCTTTCCCATCATATAAAAGTAATTCTTTGGTTCTTCCATACTGTCGACAGTAACACCAAACGCACAAGTACCAATCACGTCGTTGGTATATCTAGAAAATACGTCTTTTGCATCGATGTTCTTATTTCCATTTTCTACTCTCTTCAGTATATGCTCTGAAAATTTGACAGCACACTCCGATACTAATTCAAACATGTGCCTCATCTTGCTGGCTGTGAATGATGGTGTTAAAGCAGTCCTTACGTCCTTCCACTTGTTGTCCTTTAAATTGAATAAACTGTTTCCGAACACTGGATCCGTGTCAGTGTCCATCATTGTCCTATGGTTCATAAAATTTTCGAAGCTTTTCACTCCCACGGATTTTATGACATCCAAGTCACGTAGAATTATCACAGGTGACATAAGATCGTAAAATGCTACGTACTTTGCTTCAGGCCAACGATCGTAATACTTTTGAATGTGATCCAAAAAGGATGTTTGCCTTAGGACCAGAGGTGCCATGTTGCCAAAAAATGGATATGGCTTGTTATGAGGAATGCCAGTATTTTTGAAATAGGTCATGGTGTACCATAGAAATAATGAGAATCCAGTTAAAGCAAGAGAAAGGATAGCAGCCCACCAATCCATCTTGCACGATTGTATCGTATAATGATAAATGGTAAAGGATTAAGACTGAGTTGCACTCATCTGATGAAATATCTAAGAACTGATATAAGTAGTAATGTACTCTTATTTATTGACGTTATCCCCTCTTCAAGACTTCAGTAACGTATAGATCTGAAGATAATTTGCTTATTATTTCTCATTAGTCACTCTACATCTGATAATAACAGTTGTCCCGTCTCGGTTAATTTTCAGTTCCTTAAAAAACTTCATTTGTTATTTTCATGAAGTAAAGATAGAACAAATTTAATCAGAGAAAGATTTAAGGATTATTTATCATTATACATTTATTAGCATAAAACTCATCAATAACAAATGATAGATCGTTTGGGAATTATTGTTGCTTCAGCGTTTATTTCAAAATTACACTAAAAAATGTTTTTGCATATTGATTAATAAACTTTTTATGATACATCTGTGTGTCTAATATAAAATGTTCTCTGTAAAATACAACTTCCTCTATATATAATATTCTATGAAATATCAATATCCATATCGTATATAATGAAGAAAATCTGTAGATGTTATTCAAATTTGTTAAGAACGTGAAATGAAGTGTTCATAATTTGTCGCAACAAATGTATTATTTATTACTCATTACTTCGAAAATGAATAAGGTAACAAAATTACGAAGAAAATGCAAAGATATTTTTTTTTACTGAAAACTGAGAGTGAATAAATACCGGTCCCTAATTTTCAAATAAATGAAGTAACTCTTTAAATAGAAACTGTCATATAAAGTTTGAAACCTACGATCTAATATCCGTTCATTTTCTAATTCTTACTTGGAACTGTTCAGTCATTGTGTTATCGATTATGGTTCTTATTACTGGAATTATTTTTAGTCAACTCTGAGAACGTGTCGAATGATACTCAAAGTTTAATTATTTCGTGTAAACAATTTTTTTCTGTTTTACAAGATACGAAACAAAATTTTAAAGCAAATAAAAAATCCTAAAGTCAAGAAGGATTTTCTCTTAAATAAACAAGTTTCCTTATCGATTTAAGAAGTTTATTCCTGCGTAGAAAATTGAAATAACTCCTCGATAAGAAGATAAAAACTTTAAACGAGAAATAAAAATTCAAAATTGTGCAATATCTGTTTTCTAACAGCTCATAAATTTCGATAAACTTTTGCAAAAACACATCTGCCAAACATATATTCAAATCCAATTATCATAAAGCACAACGTGTTCGTATCATTTTTCATTTAAATGTAAACAACAGCTAAACCGTCGAATTTTTTAACTTTATAATCAGCCGACGAACACGCACTTTGAATTCATTCAAATGCGTATCACGAATCCTTTTGCATAAATTCAAAAGCAAACAAATAAAAGCAACGGGACGAAACAAGGGAGAGGGACAGGCAAATTCGCGGAGGAAGTTCAAGAAGGGATAAGCAGGCTCTCGGCGCGCGCAACGGCAACCAGTTGCGCGAAGGACGTCATCGCGGATCCACGGGTTTGAGTTATGTTTTTTCGCGACCCGCTTCTCCGCGAAATCATGACAATCATCAACTTTGTAAACAGAAAATAATTCTGTAATTCACGTTACGCCAATTTATTTGACGATTATTTCTCTCAAAAATCATCAAATTTTGCAATCTGAAACCAATTGACGATGGAACACCGTGTCGTTTATCGCGAAATGTCATTGTTTGACCGGCGAAAATCTGAATTCGCGCTGGACCTGCTTTAAAACAAAGTTACACCAGTTTTGGTGCATTTGAATTGAAGGAAATGAAATTGAAGAAAGTCGTCGGGGAGTTTGCGTGACTTTTTTCGTTTCAGTGATAAGGTTTTAACGATTTTGGAATACTCTTCGAGTGCAAAATGAAGTGGATTTTGGTGGCGATGCTGATAGCGCGCGCATTTTTGCGCTGCCGCAGTGCCTGTGAACCAATTAGAATAGAAATGTGCCGTGGCCTCGGCTACAATGTCACGGCCATGCCAAATTTGGTGGGTCATGAGATTCAGGGGGATGCAGATTTCACCCTCCAAACTTTCAGTCCGCTAATACAGTATGGTTGCAGGTACAAATATTATTTCTGCAATTACATTAAGAGTAAACATCAATTATGTACTATAATATCATGTTCTTCTGCATGAGTTATTGAAAAAACCGCGCTAAATATCTGCGCATGCACATTGATAAAAGTATTTTATAGTATTAACATTTTTAATTTCATTGGATGTTAAAAATGTGTGGTTGTACTTTATACTGTCCAAACTATTTAATTTTGAAAGAATTTATATGCATTATAAATGTAAAGAAAAGGACACTTGTGAGATTAAAAACTGTCAGAACTGACCCTGAATGGATCCTGACAAGGCTTTTGTCAGCATTACTAAGGCCTCGTTGAGGCTTATTCAGGAGTAGTTTTTAATTTTTTCTAGAGAATAAAAGGAATTGTAAAAAAAATATTAGACAGTTTATTATGTGTCTTTTGAAATGAATAAGGCGTTAAAAATTTATTTAAAATGAGAAGCATGTAAATTTCTACGGATGTATTTCTTCATTAGAAACAATGAAACGATCTCTTTCCTTAATATAAAGTATAATATTCAGTAGAATGGTAGAAATTATCAGTTGATCTCAGGAAGCTCTACTAATTCCCACTGCTGTACTAATTGCCAATTGAATTGAAATAAACATCTAATTGAAAAATGACATATATACAAGCATGAAAGTCCTTACTGATTTAACAACGTTAATCACTAACAAGTGTGAAGTATACACGTGTAACAACTTTACGAATTTGCATTATATTCGCATAACAAATTACAAATCTCAGACTTAAAGTAACATTAGATATTGCGATTACAATTTGGAAAAAAAAAAACTTTATATTTTGACATATTGAAGAGATATAAAAATTCTTATATAGTTAATTAAGTAATGTAAATAATGACACAGTATAAAATATGATTTCATGTATATTTGTAGATAAGTGGTTCTGAAAAATTAGCATATTTATGAGAGCCAGATGATATCGTGTGAAAGTGTCAAGAAGACACTTACCTTTTAGCAAACAGGGAATAAGTTACCTCCCATTATTAATATGATTCTGATTAAAGTATGGTAATATTTCTCATATATCACAATAATGGAACTTTTCAAATATAATCAAATATTGTTTATTTAATTAATTTTTATTTCTAAAAGAAAACCATACTTATTTTTGCATTTTAAAAGATCTTTTAAAGAAATAACATTCTTTAAGATGTGACACTTTAATAAAAGAACCTTTAACTATAATTACACCCAGTATGAAAGGAATTAATACGCTTGTTTCGTTTATCGAGCATCAGGGTTATAACTTGACGTTAACTGGACGTCCTAAATCTGTTGCAGTGCTCAGTTGCACCTGTTCTTATGCTCTGTCTACGCGCCAATGTGTACGGAAAAGGTACCATTACCAATCGGACCTTGTCGAGGTCTTTGCGAACAAGTTCGAGCGAGGTGTTATCCAGTTCTCCAGGGCTTTGGCTTCCCATGGCCTGCAGCCTTGAACTGCTCGAAATTTCCACCTGAAAATAATCATCAACACATGTGTATGGAAGGCCCCGGTGAACCTGGTCCCGCCAATCCAATACAGGTACAAACCACGACCACACGAATATATAGTCAAACCAGTTATATGCGCATCACAATTTTTAATACCTCATCAATCTTAACATCCTTTTTATGTACCTTTTTATCATTATTATTTATACTCGAAATAACGAAGAAAAGAAACGTTCACACATCCTATTGTTAACATCATTTTTTTCCTTCCTTTTCTTTCATCTCAGTTATCTGTAATGACAAATCAATGAATATAAAGTAGTTTAAAATACTAAGCTGATTTTTTCTTGAAGCATTAAAATATTATTTTAATAAACTATTCTTAATTTTTATAAATTTTGTTATATTGAAGAAATTTTTGTGAGTTTCAGATGATCTATATTATATTTTTATCAGCATATAACAATCTTTCTATATTTACCAGAAATATTAACACCATTGCCTGACTACTTCTTTCTAGAATTGCATTATCTATAAAGAAATCTGAAAGAACGAATGCTATGTATAATGAGTCGTTACGATTTTGGTAGACGGTGGGCACAGGTACCGGGCCCTGGGGCTGCTCGTGGTACGCCAAATCAGGTCTGTATATCTTCCTAAATCGCTCAGGAAGATGTGCAGCGGCTTGCGACGCGGACATTCTTTGGTCGCAGCGGGACAAGAAGCTCGCCGAAGCATTCGCCGCAACTTTTGCCACTCTGTGTCTCGTTTCCGTCATACTTGCCATTCTGACTCTATTCAAACCACGAAAACTCTACAGAATAACCAGCACCGCCGGTAAGAGACCAAACAAAAGAATAATAAAACATTTAAAAAACAAAGCAAGATTTTAGAAAAAGATATGTCTACAGATGGGAAATTCATTGTTAAAAAAATGCTAGGGCCAGAAATAAAGAAAATTATCTGAAATTTGAAAAAATTGAAAATTTGTAATTTATGTTTATTTCGTAAGAACCGATATCAGATGAAACATTTCGATGATCTTAAAATATAAGTATATTACAAGAACATAATACAAGACAAAATATGAAACTGGATACAGGAAATTCTATTCGAATTTTTCTTCTCTAAAAACAGATCACGTTCCTCTGTTACGTCTTTCTACTATCTAATTTAGTAGCTAGTCCAAATAAACGGAAACATGGTATTCTTCATTCATTGTTTAGAGAAACACCAAATTGTTTAAATGAATCTTTCGAACCGTTAACAAGAATAATAAATTGAGAAATTAAATTTAGAAACATTTTCATAAAGAATAATTATTTTTACAATTTTTCATTGCGTAATTAATAAATAATAAATTTCAAGTCCCTCGATCATCAAAAATCAAACCTGTTCTTGTAATCCTGATGTTAATCTGAATTTTTAATTATGCATTTTACATGGACAAGGTGTAAAGGAGATAGCACAGGAAGATAGCATTGAAAAGGGTAGCGCGTATCAGCATAGTGTAATTAAGCGATAGTTTATCAACAAAGTAATAACAAGTAATAATCTGCCAGCAGTTGAAATTCGCGATGCCAATTCTAACGAGATCCTAGTCGACGCTTAATAAGCA
The DNA here is from genome assembly GCA_022817065.1 of Probaryconus sp. ZL-2020. Lineage (NCBI taxonomy): Eukaryota > Metazoa > Arthropoda > Insecta > Hymenoptera > Scelionidae > Probaryconus > Probaryconus sp. ZL-2020. The sequence goes on along the minus strand of JABFQA010000402.1, from coordinate 10,431 downwards.
TAGTATTTGACGCGGACAGCATGTGACAGGCAATAATTTTGCTCTTGTCTTTGCGTGACGCTGAAAGAGCGTGACGTATCCAACCGAGACCAGTAGAAAGCTGCAGCGGTAGCCGGCCAGCATACGCATTAAAAGTTCTTCTATACCGGATTTTCTCGATTCTTTTTTTTTTTTTTTATTTTACGTTTACGACGCTCATAAAAAAATTCACCGCAAAAAATCCAATGCCAAAATACTTCGTTGTCGATATTCGTAACAATTACCAGAGAAAATTTAGTATAATTTTTTAAAACATTTTGTTCTCGTCAATTGTTTTAACTTTCATTTCATTTGTTTATTTGTAGAGAGAAATGGAACGTTACCTCCCTAGGACAAAAAGCACCTCATTACCTCCCGGCAGATAATACATTGAAATTCATGATGTATATTTAATTAAATATAAACCTGTATTTATTCGAAATGACAAAAACATGAATTTCCCAATGTTCGTGTATGATATATGCATGTGATTGTACAGCAGCCATGGGATTGAAATGCGAGTCTGATTTCAGAGAAGGCAATTGCGTGTCTAGCAGTGTGCCATGCCGTTGTCGCCATCGGCTATGTGATCCGATTAGCCGCGGGGAGAGTTAATGTCGCGTGTACTCCGGCAATCCCTTTGCATTCCCAGGATCAGGTTGTCATCTCACAGCAGCAACAGCAATACCTCACTCAAGATGGTTTAGCCAATCCTTACTGCGCGGTTGTCTTTATCCTTTTGTATTACTTCGGCAGCGCTGCCAACGTCTGGTGAGTTATTAAAAAATAAAAGGATTTTATCCTTGCCATTTTCTTTATTTTTTCATCGTGACATCAAATAAAATTTATTTGTCGTAGAAGCACAAATTAATATATTCATATTATTGATTCATGATAACGGTGAGAAAAATATAAATTATAGTTTATAGGCGTTATATCAAACGTTTTTCTGACACTTTAATTTAGGGTTGTAGTGAAACGCAATTTTACCGTAATATCCAATAAATAATATAAAACAAGTTATTATATTATTTGGCAAGAAATAGATGAGATTTTTAGTTGAATATATCATGGTTTATTTTTACATTAATTAATTTTCATTGGATCAAGTTATGACAAGATTAATGAAGTGCCTTAATTACTGCCAGCTTGTTATAATTACATCGGTTAATTCGATATTTTTAGATGGTTAGGTGATATATTAACGGTATAGGAAAATAATTAATATTCAACGAAGTTAAATGTATTTATGGGTTATTAGTCTTAGCAAATTTTAATGAGATTAAAGTTTCCAAGTTTGGCTCTTCGAACGAGGGCAAACTAAAGCTGCACTTGGCACGAAAGCAAGATTTTTGAGAAAATATTCTATATATCCTAAATAAAGATAAGAATATTCACTCAGTCATTTTAATATTTCTTCATTTATTATCCTTACATCGTAAAAATTTATTTTTCTTGAATAATATTAGCAAATGATCTTAAAAATTGGATCAGTTGGTCAACGTTTACAAATTTCATTTTGATGGAACAATAATTTCAGCTGTTTTAAATGCATTTGTATAGTCCACAGAAAATGTATAAATTCTTTAGAAACGAGCCATCAATTATCAGCGAGTTTTTGCATCCATCTGCCATTCACTGGGTGTACCCCGAAAAACCAGTTCGCTCGTCGTTGATAATTTTTCAAAATTTCTCTCTCATCATTTTAAGCGCTCTCATTTATAATAATAAAGAACGATGGCAAACTTTTGACCGACGCGTTTATACAGCAATGGAGCGTCTCATTTTTCATACGCAGGCTTCTCGGCAGCACTGTTAAAGTAATCATCCGTTTCGCGCCGTTAAAGAATCCTGAGATGGAATTCACAGTCCAGCAACATTGTAATCTACGCAGGTCAGTGCTGCCGACACTTCGGCATCCGTTTTTGCGACGTTGAACGTCGGGATTCGCGATGCGCCTTCTTGCTCCATATCCGTCTCCCTTTACATGTCCTCAGTCAAAAGCGGAAGTTTTGCCATCGACATTCCCTCATCGAATTCTTGGCGCTCTAAGCGACGTTGCACTTTCTGCGAATCATCTGAGTCAGCACACCTTTCGCGGGATAATGATCTGGCAACAGTGTTAACTCCCCTCGTGCCGCTAACGAGCCTTCAACTCCCATCCCATTCTCCGCTTGAAAGGTTCATCTCGCGAGGTCCAACGGGTGGTCCGAAAGGAACGATGCACGCACCTATGAATAATCATCACCAAGAATGTAGATAATCATCGACTTCGCATCATTTATCCTCCGTGTCAAGAACCTGGAAAATAATTATTCTTTGGCCTTGCCGTTCGTTTCTGGATTTAAATTCGACGTTTAATTATTCTACAGAGATTTATCTGCCTTTCCCCTTCCACAATCGACTTTTGGCAATTTCGTTGTCTATTTATAGACGTATGGTCATCCTTCAAACCCTGAAGAGAATCAGTTGAGAACTAAAACGATAACAAACTGTTTGAAAAGGAATTTTTGTTTAATAATTGGAATCAATGAAAACAATGTGAACGCGAAAATTAAGTGATAGAAATTTTATCATAAAAATTACTTAATCGAATTTAAAGCGTACCCTTTCGTTATAAATACCATATATATTTACTGTGTTAATTAACGTTGTAACTTTATCTTGTAAATGCGGTGATTTTTAATAAAAAGGAATTCAACACTAAAAAAGTGCCAATTAGCCAATGGAAACGAATTTTATTCTTTATCGCTCAATTCATCTTCATTTAAATGAGCACCAACAAAGAACAACTTTGTTATCTAGTATCCAATCGCGAATTTGCTTTCGAAATGTAGATGGCTCGAGTTCGATACAAAGATTTGAAGGTTCTCACGATGAGAATTAAAAGAATCTTCACAGGTGTAGGGCCAATTTTTTTTTTTTTTTTTTTTTTGTACTAAACATTAGAGAATTTATTACAAATTCATTGATAAATGTCTTTGAAATTTGATACACATAAATTTTCAGATATTTCTTTAATATTCCATCAGTTAATAAAATTTCATTAAAACATCCTTTGTCCTTTTTAGTGACATCAATTACTATGCTTTTATGAGTAGTAATGTTAGCTCAACAGTCGTAATCACATTATTTATGATATAATAATGTTACGTTGCATTTCATGCTGTAAACATTTTCCCAGTATATCAGCCAAGCGTAGCATTTGATTTACAAAGACTCTCGAACAATCAATGCATCACGGAATAACTCGTAACGAAGATACTTTATCGGACTAGATCGAGGTGTGTTTCGTTGCAACGCGCGTGCAATTTGTTTTTTCCCCTTGTCCTTTTTGGGACTACCTTTGTCGTTCGTCCGTTGTACTAACTCAAAACACACCGCCGATTTTTATTGGGGAATCAATTAATCGAACAGGATACGAGTGGCTCGTATTGGTTGAAATACGAGCCTTTAGTTGGACGCAGTTTGCGCTGGGTATCAGAATAAGAAATATCGAGGTCAATGAAATTCTGTGTGTACTTTTTTTTTCATGTTTAGTTCGGCTTGAATTTTACTTTCGGGAGGAAATTAAAATAATAGATAGAAATTTTGAATAGAGTGTATTTTTTTTGTAACAATCGGATATGTATTTAGTAGAGGAAAGGAAGTCAATTAAATCGAACATTTTCGAGGACTAATATTGCCACACTGGAAAAGTCAGGTATGAATAGTGATAAATTATATCCGCCCTAAGAAATAGATTCTGTGAAAATATATATCAAACAATTTGTCGGCGCACACTTTTTAAACCGAAACTTTTTTACGGAGAAAGAGATTGAGTGAAATTCAATGCTACGAGAAATTTAGTTTATGAAGGATGTTGGGTAAAAATCAATTTATTTTTTGGCAACGCTTGCAATTTATACGATTAAACCTTTTTTTGGCAATAGATACCTCACGAAACGGAATTTAAAAAAACCATACAGCTTTTCATTTAAAATGTTAAAGGTCAGTTGGATTTAGTTACATTACATTTCGTAAAATTGAAACTGTTAATGGAGCAAAAAAGTATGTTTTTAATTTATAACGTTTTTCGCAAAAAGAAACTTCATCTGTCACCGTACTTTTTCGGATGAAATTTATTTATACAATTTTTTGTACGTGACTCGTCGATGAAAAATGACAACTTATTTACGCACGTCGATATTACGAGTCACCCGGTGTATGACAAATACAGATAGACCTTGTTGCCAGATATACATGGAGTCAATGGCATTCCAACACGGTATGAGCTAAGAAGAGGGAGATATAAAGTAGAGAGAAAGGGGCCAGATGAAGGATGGGAAGTGAGGTGTGAAAGAAGCATGTATCACAATGTGATTACTTCAATTTTCTGAGGAACATTCCAACTTGAAATGTTGCGCTGAAGGTAATGTCTGAAACAACAGATAATTTGCATTTCAATGACCCGAGTCAAAAAAACAAATTACATGTGATCATATTACAACAAATAAAAGAGGCTCATATTAACAGCAATGTATTTACCATAAAAATAATAATAATAATGTCATTAAAAAGTACAAATTTGAGAAATAACGGAGTTTGGGCACACTTTTTCATAAATGCCCAAACCCCTGATTTCGTAATTGTTCGGTGAGACGATAGAAAGTGACAGGTGTTAGACTTGTTTGGACCACGAGGCTATCATGAGCCAAATGGCAGGTGTCGATTTTCATTTAATTAATATTCATCAAGTTCGCATCAAAAAATGAGAGGTCCTCACTTCACATAAACTACATATAATGATGAGTTCGTCAATTACTGTTTATACTGTCCATACTGAAGCTCTTTAACGTTCGATTATTTCCTCAATTGATTTTTAATCCTCAACTGAAAATCAAAAACGTCGGAAACTTAATTCACTGCTATCGTTACGTTAAATATATTTGTTGAAATTAGTAAAAGCGATTGCCATAATCGCGCTGCAGACAAATTTAAGCCAATGATACACGTTTACGTTCGGTTTTATCTCGGCGCTGGAGATAATTACAACATTGTTCAAAAGATAAAGCAATCGCAAGTCGCAGAAGGGTTTATTGTATCGGCGAGCGACTACTGTTGGCAACGAATGAAAGACAAAAAAAAAGAAAGAAAGAAAAAAAAGAAGGTACATTTCTCGGCACCATTTAAAAGGCTCATTAAAGCAAGATAGGAAGAGGACATAAAGGAATAACCAAGGAAAGGTATAACCTGCGATATTGGTCGCAGTAGAAAGGACAAGATGGCAAAGGCAGGACAATGCCTGGGATGCTGGTGCTGCCGTGCAGGTCCACGGACCGTGGCCTTCGTCTCCGTAGGGCGCGATGTTTATCGGCTCTTTCGATGTAAATTATGGTCGTATACTCTGTGCCGCAGCGAGAGCCGCACTGCGCCGTGTCGCGTCGAGCTTGAGAACGCGGAGCCCTATGCCAAAGATAATGCGAACCTGTTAGCATTCGTTCGAATCTGCAAAAACGCTGCCGTGTGATTCGGAATCGGCCAACGGATTTCGGCGCGCAGAGAATGCTGTTTGCTTTCGCGGGAAAAACATTGGAAAACCAACGCGCCGGTGAAATACGCGATGTTTTGGACACGTTGCAAGGAAAACATGTTACGAGGGAACCGTGAACAACAATGATGATACTACTCTGAAATACGACTCTATCTTTTTTTTTTTTTTGCACGGTTATTGCGGATGTAAAGCAGCAATTGATAGATGTCTAGATTTTCAGTGGATAGTTGCTTTTTTTCATTCTTTATTCTCAATTCTGTTATTTTTGTTCGAGATTTGTGTTCGCAATTTCAGGCAACTGTTCTCACAGCAGATGTTGAGCGGAATCGGCCGCAGTGATTTGTCTGCGTGTTAGTTTATTTCGTTTTTCCTTCTTTTCGTATTTTTATTTATTGGTTGTTTTACGAAGTGTTTTTTCTACTAACTGTTTAATGTACTTTGTTTTATATTAACGATAATTAATGAATGATAAACTGACAATAATTGTTATCAGGATTTTTTGCAAAATTTGTGCCCTGTGTGTATGTGTTGAATGATCGACAACATTGGACTTGCGTAAAGCTATCCTTCAGAGTACAATATTTCTAAATCAAGTGGTCGTTTAAATTGTGTCAGTACTCGTTGACAAAAACTACTCTCCGCGCCTTATTGGAGAACACGCCTTTTTATACCTCCCGACCATATTGTTTACCGTCAGCATACATATGCATAATTCAAGTCGTTACCAGCTGCAATACTCGTCTGTCTTGTAAAGAAAATAAAAGGCTCTTGAAGACACACTTCTTTTCGTGCTTGACGAATATCATTACAACTATTTTCTACCGTAACGCGACACTTGATCGAACCTTTTTTGATACAGGACACGTGGCCAAAAGGGTCTTGACTTGGAATCGTATGTACAAGCGTCGAACAAACTCCACTTTGAGAAGCAGGTCGGCTTTTCAGCAAAACATGAATTTCTCCGTTCCCATTAAAACAGTCGTTTGTAATTCACTATAATTTTAATAATTAATGGAATCGAGTAGATACTTAATGAAACGGTTAAACTCGATTCCGATGGAAAGAACTGGAATATATTGTATAATTCACGTGAGTTTATCAGCATCCCTGGAATAAAAACGACTGTGGGAATTTCATTAAATGGAAATATTCTTTCGTTTGACAAATTTTTATGAAGTTAATTTTCGATTCATTTTTTACTTTAATTTAATGCAATTTATAATGTTTACGTTAATAAATATTCAGATAAAATTGTCATCATTAAGACTAATCTTATATCTAATCTTTGTGCTAATTTCCAAATGTTTTCTCTTTTTGTAAATTCATTAAAGCGAATAATATGAAAAATTCTTGGTTACGCATATATAATTTGAATAATATTCAAAAACATTCAGTCGAATGCATTAACCGAAGACCCAAAATGCCGAACAAATAATCTTACAAAGTTGGCAACAATTTCCATAAGAAACATCAAATTACGTACATCATAACCATATTGCATTTTTTCCCAACGGTTTCAATTATCTCGAAAGTTTCGTGCCTCGTTCTCTTCTCGGATTCTCTCAGGCAAGCTGAATCCAAGAAAGTCCCTTTTCTGGTGAAATCGCGCAATAAGTTGTGCAAAAGTTTACTGCTGCAACGCCAACAAAGAGGGCCCACGACCCTTCCACGTTATGGAGTAGGAGGCCCGAGTATTAAGTCAGGCAGTTTCGCATGTTCGCCTCTCTCTTTTTCATCCAGCCTCCGCCTCTTCTTTTCCCGTCCCTTGTGCTCGTTCGTTCGCGAACGTAAATCTCGTTCGGTTCTTTTCTCTTGTGTTTCTCTCGGCTCTGCCTGGCTTGAGCGCTAAAAAAAGGACCACGAGGCACGGAAAGGGGGCCAGAAAGCTGATCCATCATATCTCGCGCCATCCTTTTCCTCTCATCTCAACGCGCAAAAGTCGAAGCGAGAGAGAAAAACACGAAGCCCTGGCTTGAATTCTCGGGAACCTCGTGACTACAGACTCCTCTCCGAACCCGATAATTCCGATCGACGAGGCATCGAGGAAGATGCCCAGAACCAATATATCGCCTGTCTGCGCGCGTGCTTTTCAATACCCCACGAATTTATGTCCGCAGAGTATTTTTCATCCGTTATACGTCTGCGGATACCCTTTGCAACATTACTATCTTATGAGAGTGTTGCACCAATCTCGTATCGTTCATCTCGTACTGTTTGAATGTTATTATGTGCAAGTCCTTTCAGCTCTCGGTATGGTCTTGTTTTCACTACCGCTCAAAGAAATGCTTCAAATGCATCTATAGCCTTTTTTTTTCTTTAACGAGTCAAGTCGATGCAGTTGTGGCTGATACGTGTATGATATTGCGTAGCTCGTTTGTAATATATATTTAATACCCTGCTCTTCCAGGAGTCATGAGAAGCGCACTGTCAAGTGTTTCAATAAGGCGTTCAAAAAGTATACGTGTCGCTCTGTTTGTATGGTTTTAATGTTTGCGGAGAGATATTGCAGGAAATAGCTTTTTCAAGATTTCATATTGATAATTATCTCGTTTTATGTTGACGTGCTTTGGAATAAAGATTATAGATCAATTAATTTTTCCATACTTAAGCTTATGAATTACTTTTGCGTTTTAATAACTAGAAAAAAAAGGTGTTGATAATATTGATTAGACGGTTATAAAGAAGCAAGATCTACCTGACTTCACAAGTGACTGATAATCAAGCTGTCTGACGCTGCAATATTTAGGAAATTGACCAATTTAAAGGTAGTTTAAGATGCGAACTTTTTTTGTCCATATTTCGCTGTCTCTAGCAACAAAGTTCCATTGGATTGAATTTTGAAAATACGTCGAGTTAAGTAAATTGGCAATAGAAACTACAGTCTATCACAGAATGTACTTTAATTTAGTTTGAAAATTTAAAGATTATTAAGAGAGAAGTTTATTGCACTTGTTCTAGATACTTAGATAAGGCAAATCCCCTCTATCAATTGACGAACCCAGATGCAATTAAAGAGAACGACTTAGCCTCATTTAAGCAATCTTAATTATCTCGCAAAAGAAGTGATTTTTATCAGCGGAGTACAAACAAAGGAACTACATCCTTGATGAAGATTATGAAAACTTCTGTAGAACGTAATAAATTTGGCAAATGAGATTGTAACAGTCCAGGGATTATATTAAGCAGAAACCTTGTACTTGCATAAAGAACGTTCCAATTGAATTAAAGCGTCCTCCTTACAAACGCGAAATACATTCTTCATCAATTAATATTAATTGAAATATACCGTACAGTTTATAACTTCCCGATAAAACAATCAATTTCCAACATGAAAATGATAAACCGTCAGTAGGAATTAGAATTCTCACAAAACAAACAATAGCAATTGCAAATTAAACGCCGATATAAATCTAAATCGCGTTGACCCAGACTAAATCGACTTTGGTATTAGAAACGATTCTTTCCAACGTGCTTCTCGTTTTAACTTTATTAACATTTCACAGCAAGCTGTGCCCAGGGATTTGCTCGCGCCGTCGACTCTAAATATCCTCGATCTTACCCTAAATACGTCAACTGGTTTATTTGTTCTGATCGCGTTCTCCGTACAATAGCAGGCCATCGGCTCAAGCCAAAGAATAACATACACGATTAGAGTCTGGCATTCAAACAAAAGCCATTGGTACTGAAGGCCGGAAGACGTGCTCTCGAAAAAACAAATACCCATCGCTCGTTCCAAAAGCTTTCAGGTTCGTGTCGTAAAGCATGCGATACGCTGTCAAAAAAGTGATGGTGGCCTTTATGCTCGGGGACAGGTTCGTGTTAACCCCGTCCGACGCCGTTGACGTCGAAAACGAGCGGAAGTACTCGTCGCCGAGACAGGTCTCTTAGACGCGGCTCGATATCTTCCTAACACGAAGGGACTGTTTAATCTCGTCTCGTGCGCATATAATCGGAACGATTACCGTGGAGACCAAAAGAGAGAAGTTGGCTGGGTGGTCGTCCGGGCGACGGCGGGTTAAGGAGACCCAAAGGGCTAGAAGAGCGGGACGAGCGGAGAACAACGTAACGACTCGCTAACTAACAAAACAAACACAAAGTGGCTAGGTGCCCCTCTCTCATCTCATCTCGCTGATTATATACCCCGCAGCGAAGCGTTCGAGAACGAACAGACGAGGAAAGAAAGGGACGAACGACGGGTTCCATGCTCCAGGGTTACCTGCCTTCGCTCTGCGGATTGCCTCGGATTTACGCTGCCACGACTCCTTTCCTTCATTTTGTATATAATTCAAAGTCGTTCGGGAACGCGATCCCCGGCACGCCGATGAAAGACGGGACCGCGAACACGCGAATATCCAAGTTGTAAGGTTTCAGATGGACCGAGGCAAATAGTAAGAGCTCGTTTTCTACGGCAAGGCTTCGAGTTTGTTTTCTGGTGGATCATGATGTTCGAATGAAATTATGAGTTTCGATGGGTTGAAAGATGCTTTCGGAGGATAGTGAGCCTGGGAAGAGAATGGGATATTGTCTATTCGATTCGATAATTTCTGGGATGGTCTTTTCGCTGTCGGATATTAGAATCCATTATGATAAAGTTAAAGGTTGTATTATCTTTTTTTTTTTTCTTTTTCTTTTTGTTTAACTGCTTTCTGTGATAGTTTGATGTGAAAATTAAATGGGTATAATTAAATTTTGAGTTACAAGGATCGTGTTATCCAGCTGAGGTCAATGTGGGAGGTCGCAACACAAAGTGGGTGTGACTGTTCATTTTGTTTGATAGCATTGTTTGGCAAAATGCGAGTAATGATATTTAGAATCGTTCTTTGATCCTTGAAATTGAATATTCTACATTTTTTTTTTTTTTTTTTTTTTTTTTTTTTTTT
>JABFQA010000401.1:0-15422 GCA_022817065.1 Probaryconus sp. ZL-2020 | reverse complement strand
AGTTTCTGCTGTTTCGTCAATTTTTTTATCTACAGATTTCTTCGCCTTCTCCATGTCCTGAGCAACAGATTTTTTAGCATCGTCACCAGCCTTTTTCATTTCATCTGCTACTTTTTTTACTTTCTCTTCTGTCTTATCTGTGGTATCTTTAACGGCATCGACTACATCATCTTTTACTTTTTTCGTAGTATCGATAATATCATCGGCAGATTTTTTCACTTTCTCTGTTTCGTGTTCTGCTTCCTTTTTCGTTTCTTCAATAAATTCTTCCACATCTTTTTTTACATCATCAGCTTCTTGTTTAGCCGATGTGAATATACCAGAAAAGAATCCGGTGCCCTTATCCTTTGCTTTCTTCGCTTCTTTCTCTACCTCATCTTTCACCTTTTCAGCGTCGTCGGCTACTTTTGTTACACCAGAAGATATTTTGTCTTTAGTTGTTTTGACTACTTCTCCAGTTTCTTCAGTAACCTTTTCCTTTGCTTCTTTAATAGCTTCAGCTGTTTCGTCAACTTTTTTATCTACGGCTTCCTTTGCTTTCTCTACTTTCTGGTCAACAGTTTTTTTGGCCTCATCGCTGACTTTTTTCATGTCATCTGCTACTTTTTTGGCTTTTTCTTTTGTCTTATCTGTTGCGTCTTTAACGGCATCCAATGTAACATCTGTTACTTTCTTTGTCGTGTCGACAATATCATCAGCAGATTTTTTAACTTTCTCAGTTTCCTGTTCAGCTTCCTTTTTCGTTTCTTCCATAAAATCTTCTATATCTTCTTTAACCTCATCAGCCTCATGTTTAACAGCTTTGAAAATACCAGAAAAGAATCCGGTGCCCTTATCCTTTGCTTTTTTCGCTTCTTTCTCTACCTTATCTTTCACCTTATCAGCGTCGTCGGTTACTTTTGTTACACCAGACGTTATTTTGTCTTTACTTGCTTTAACTACTTTTCCAGTTTCTTCAGCAACTTTTACCTTTACTCCTTTAATAGTTTCTGCTGTATCGTCAATTTTTTTATCTACGGATACCTTCGCTTTCTCCACTTTCTGATCTGCAGATTTCTTAGCATCGTCACCAGCCTTTTTCATTTCATCTGCTACTTTTTTTGCTTTCTCTTCTGTTTTAACTGTGGCGTCTTTTACGGCATCGACTACATCATCTTTTACTTTTTTCGTAGTGTCGATAATATCATCGGCAGATTTTTTCACTTTCTCCGTTTCCTGTTCTGCCTCTTTTTTCGTTTCTTTTATAAATTCTTCCACATCTGTTTTTACATCATCAGCCTCTTGTTTAGCCGATTTGAATATACCAGAAAAGAATCCGGTGCTCTTATCCTTTGCTTTCTTTGCTTCTTTATCTACCTTCTCTTTTACCTCTACAGCGTCATCGGTTACTTTTGTTACACCAGAAGATATTTTGTCTTTAGTTGTTTTGATTACTTCTCCAGTTTCTTCAGCAACTTTTTCCTTTGCTTCTTTAATAGATTCCGCTGTATCATCAATTTTTTTATCTACGGATACCTTCGCTTTCTCCACTTTCTGAGCAACAGATTTCTTAGCATCGACACTCGTCTTTTTCATGTCATCTGCTACTTTTTTGGCTTTTTCTTTTGTCTTATCTGTTGCGTCTTTAACGGAATCCAATGTATCATCTGTTACTTTTTTTGTCGTGTCGACAATATCATCGGCAGATTTTTTAACTTTCTCAGTTTCCTGTTCTGCTTCCTTTTTCGTTTCTTCCATAAACTCTTCTAAATCTTCTTTAACCTCATCAGCCTCATGTTTAACAGCTTTGAAAATACCAGAAAAGAATCCGGTGCCCTTATCCTTTGCTTTCTTCGCTTCTTTCTCTACCTTATCTTTCACCTTCTCAGCGTCGTCGGCTACTGTTGTTACACCAGACGATATTTTGTCTTTAGTTGTTTTTATTATTTCTCCAGTTTCTTCAGCAACTTTTTTCTTTGTTTCTTTAATAGTTTCTGCTGTTTCATCAATTTTTTTGTCGACTGATTCCTTCGCTGTCTCTACTTTCTGAGCAGTAGATTTCTTAGCATCGTCACCCGCCTTTTTCATTTCATCTGCTACTTTTTTGGCTTTCTGTTCTGTTTTATCTGTGGCGTCTTTTACGGCATCGACTACATCAGCTTTTACTTTTTTCGTAGTGTCGATAACATCATCAGCAGATTTTTTCACTTTCTCCGTTTCCTGTTCTGCCTCTTTTTTCGTTTCTTCAATAAATTCTTCCACGTCTTTTGTTACATCATCAGCTTCATGCTTAGCCGATTTGAATATACCAGAAAATAATCCACTGCCCTTTTCCTTGGCTTTCTTTGCTTCTTTCTCCACCTTATCTTTCACCTTTTCAGCTTTGTCAGTTACTTTTGTTACACCAGATGTTATTGTGTCTTTACTTGCTTTAACTACTTCTCCAGTTCCTTCAGCAACTTTTTCCTTTGTTTCTTTAATAGTTTCTGCTGTTTCATCAATTTTTTTATCTACAGATTCCTTTGCCTTCTCCATTTCCTGAGCAACAGATTTTTTAGCATCGTCACCAGCCTTTTTCATTTCATCTGCTACTTCTTTTACTTTCTCTTCTGTCTTATCTGTGGCGTCTTTAACGGCATCGACTACATCATCTTTTACTTTTTTCGTAGTGTCGATAATATCATCGGCAGATTTTTTCACTTTCTCTGTTTCCTGTTCCGCTTCCTTTTTCGTTTCTTCAATAAATTCTTCCACATCTTTTTTTACATCATCAGCTTCATGTTTAGCCGATTTGAATATACCAGAAAAGAATCCGGTGCCCTTATCCTTTGCTTTCTTCGCTTCTTTCTCCACCTTATCTTTCACCTTTTCAGCGTCGTCGGCTACTTTTGTTACACCAGACGATATTTTGTCTTTAGTTGTTTTGACTACTTCTCCAGTTTCTTCGGTAACCTTTTCTTTTGCTTCTTTAATAGTTTCAGCTGTTTTGTCAACTTTTTTATCTACGGCTTCCTTCGCTTTCTCTACTTTCTGAGCAACAGTTATTTTTGCATCATCGCTGACCTTTTTCATGTCATCAGCTACTATTTTGGCTTTCTCTTCTGTCTTATCTCTGGAGTCTTTAGCGGCTTCAACTACATCATCTTTTACCCTTTTTGTAGTGTCGATAATATCATGCGCAGATTTTTGAACTTTTTCAGTTTGCTGTTCCGCTTCTTTTTTCGATTTTTCAAGAAACTCTTCCACATCTTTTTTTACATCATCAGCTTCATGCTTAGCCGATTTGAATATACCAGAAAATAATCCACTGCCCTTTTCCTTGGCTTTCTTTGCTTCTTTCTCCACCTTATCTTTAACCTTTTCTGCGTCGTCGGTTACTTTATGTACACTAGAAGATACTTTATCTTTAGTTGTTTTGATTACTTCTCCAGTTTCATCGACAACCTTTTCCTTTGCTTCTTTAATAGATTCCGCTGTTTCATCAATTTTTCCATCCACTGATTCCTTCGCTCTCTCTACTTTCTGAGCAACAGATTTTTTAGCATCGTCACCAGCTTTTTTCATTTCACCTGCTACTTTTTTTGCTTTCTCTTCTGTCTTATCTGTGGAGTCTTTAACGGCATCGACTACATCATCTTTTACTTTTTTCGTACTATCGGTAATATCAACTTTAGCTTTTTTAAGATTCTCTGTTTCGTGTTCTGCTTCTTTTTTCGTTTCTTCTATAAAGTCTTCTATGTCTTCTTTAACCTCATCAGCCTCATGTTTAACGGCTTTTATAATACCTGAAAAGAATCCAGTGCCCTTTTCCTTGGATTTTTTTGTTTCTTTCTCCACCTTATCTTTAACCTTTTCAGCGTCGTCGGTCACTTTAGATACACCAGAAGATATTTTATCTTCAGTTGTTTTGATTACTTCTCCAGTTTTTTCAGCAATCTTTACCTTTGCTTCTTTCATTGATTCTGCTGTTTCATCAATTTTTTTATCTACGGTTTCCTTCGCTTTCTCCATTTTCTGAGCAACAGATTTCTTAGCATCGTCACCCGCATGTTTGATGTCATCTGCTACTTTTTTGGCTTTCTGTTCTGTTTTATCTGTGGCATCTTTTACGGCATCGACTACATCATCTTTTACTTTTTTCGTCGTGTCGACAATATCATCGGCAGATTTTTTCACTTTCTCTGTTTCGTGTTCCGCTTCCTTTTTCGATTTTTCAAGAAACTCTTCCACATCTTTTTTCACATCATCAGCTTCATGTTTAGCCGATTTGAATATACCAGAAAAGAATCCAGTGCCCTTTTCCTTTGCTTTTTTCGCTTCTTTCTCTATCTTGTCTTTCACCTTGTCAGCGTCGTCGGTTACTTTTGTTACACCAGACGTCATTTTGTCTTTGCTTGCTTTAACTACTTCCCCAGCTTCTTCAGCAACTTTTTCCTCTACTCCTTTAACAGTTTCTGCTGTTTCGTCAATTTTTTTATCTACAGATTTCTTCGCCTTCTCCATGTCCTGAGCAACAGATTTTTTAGCATCGTCACCAGCCTTTTTCATTTCATCTGCTACTTTTTTTACTTTCTCTTCTGTCTTATCTGTGGTATCTTTAACGGCATCGACTACATCATCTTTTACTTTTTTCGTAGTATCGATAATATCATCGGCAGATTTTTTCACTTTCTCTGTTTCGTGTTCTGCTTCCTTTTTCGTTTCTTCAATAAATTCTTCCACATCTTTTTTTACATCATCAGCTTCTTGTTTAGCCGATGTGAATATACCAGAAAAGAATCCGGTGCCCTTATCCTTTGCTTTCTTCGCTTCTTTCTCTACCTCATCTTTCACCTTTTCAGCGTCGTCGGCTACTTTTGTTACACCAGAAGATATTTTGTCTTTAGTTGTTTTGACTACTTCTCCAGTTTCTTCAGTAACCTTTTCCTTTGCTTCTTTAATAGCTTCAGCTGTTTCGTCAACTTTTTTATCTACGGCTTCCTTTGCTTTCTCTACTTTCTGGTCAACAGTTTTTTTGGCCTCATCGCTGACTTTTTTCATGTCATCTGCTACTTTTTTGGCTTTTTCTTTTGTCTTATCTGTTGCGTCTTTAACGGCATCCAATGTAACATCTGTTACTTTCTTTGTCGTGTCGACAATATCATCAGCAGATTTTTTAACTTTCTCAGTTTCCTGTTCAGCTTCCTTTTTCGTTTCTTCCATAAAATCTTCTATATCTTCTTTAACCTCATCAGCCTCATGTTTAACAGCTTTGAAAATACCAGAAAAGAATCCGGTGCCCTTATCCTTTGCTTTTTTCGCTTCTTTCTCTACCTTATCTTTCACCTTATCAGCGTCGTCGGTTACTTTTGTTACACCAGACGTTATTTTGTCTTTACTTGCTTTAACTACTTTTCCAGTTTCTTCAGCAACTTTTACCTTTACTCCTTTAATAGTTTCTGCTGTATCGTCAATTTTTTTATCTACGGATACCTTCGCTTTCTCCACTTTCTGATCTGCAGATTT
The DNA here is from genome assembly GCA_022817065.1 of Probaryconus sp. ZL-2020. NCBI lineage: Eukaryota > Metazoa > Arthropoda > Insecta > Hymenoptera > Scelionidae > Probaryconus > Probaryconus sp. ZL-2020. The sequence continues at coordinate 9,938 of JABFQA010000401.1, read as the reverse complement.
CTTAGCATCGTCACCAGCCTTTTTCATTTCATCTGCTACTTTTTTTGCTTTCTCTTCTGTTTTAACTGTGGCGTCTTTTACGGCATCGACTACATCATCTTTTACTTTTTTCGTAGTGTCGATAATATCATCGGCAGATTTTTTCACTTTCTCCGTTTCCTGTTCTGCCTCTTTTTTCGTTTCTTTTATAAATTCTTCCACATCTGTTTTTACATCATCAGCCTCTTGTTTAGCCGATTTGAATATACCAGAAAAGAATCCGGTGCTCTTATCCTTTGCTTTCTTTGCTTCTTTATCTACCTTCTCTTTTACCTCTACAGCGTCATCGGTTACTTTTGTTACACCAGAAGATATTTTGTCTTTAGTTGTTTTGATTACTTCTCCAGTTTCTTCAGCAACTTTTTCCTTTGCTTCTTTAATAGATTCCGCTGTATCATCAATTTTTTTATCTACGGATACCTTCGCTTTCTCCACTTTCTGAGCAACAGATTTCTTAGCATCGACACTCGTCTTTTTCATGTCATCTGCTACTTTTTTGGCTTTTTCTTTTGTCTTATCTGTTGCGTCTTTAACGGAATCCAATGTATCATCTGTTACTTTTTTTGTCGTGTCGACAATATCATCGGCAGATTTTTTAACTTTCTCAGTTTCCTGTTCTGCTTCCTTTTTCGTTTCTTCCATAAACTCTTCTAAATCTTCTTTAACCTCATCAGCCTCATGTTTAACAGCTTTGAAAATACCAGAAAAGAATCCGGTGCCCTTATCCTTTGCTTTCTTCGCTTCTTTCTCTACCTTATCTTTCACCTTCTCAGCGTCGTCGGCTACTGTTGTTACACCAGACGATATTTTGTCTTTAGTTGTTTTTATTATTTCTCCAGTTTCTTCAGCAACTTTTTTCTTTGTTTCTTTAATAGTTTCTGCTGTTTCATCAATTTTTTTGTCGACTGATTCCTTCGCTGTCTCTACTTTCTGAGCAGTAGATTTCTTAGCATCGTCACCCGCCTTTTTCATTTCATCTGCTACTTTTTTGGCTTTCTGTTCTGTTTTATCTGTGGCGTCTTTTACGGCATCGACTACATCAGCTTTTACTTTTTTCGTAGTGTCGATAACATCATCAGCAGATTTTTTCACTTTCTCCGTTTCCTGTTCTGCCTCTTTTTTCGTTTCTTCAATAAATTCTTCCACGTCTTTTGTTACATCATCAGCTTCATGCTTAGCCGATTTGAATATACCAGAAAATAATCCACTGCCCTTTTCCTTGGCTTTCTTTGCTTCTTTCTCCACCTTATCTTTCACCTTTTCAGCTTTGTCAGTTACTTTTGTTACACCAGATGTTATTGTGTCTTTACTTGCTTTAACTACTTCTCCAGTTCCTTCAGCAACTTTTTCCTTTGTTTCTTTAATAGTTTCTGCTGTTTCATCAATTTTTTTATCTACAGATTCCTTTGCCTTCTCCATTTCCTGAGCAACAGATTTTTTAGCATCGTCACCAGCCTTTTTCATTTCATCTGCTACTTCTTTTACTTTCTCTTCTGTCTTATCTGTGGCGTCTTTAACGGCATCGACTACATCATCTTTTACTTTTTTCGTAGTGTCGATAATATCATCGGCAGATTTTTTCACTTTCTCTGTTTCCTGTTCCGCTTCCTTTTTCGTTTCTTCAATAAATTCTTCCACATCTTTTTTTACATCATCAGCTTCATGTTTAGCCGATTTGAATATACCAGAAAAGAATCCAGTGCCCTTATCCTTTGCTTTCTTCGCTTCTTTCTCCACCTTATCTTTCACCTTTTCAGCGTCTTCGGCTACTTTTGTTACACCAGACGATATTTTGTCTTTAGTTGTTTTGACTACTTCTCCAGTTTCTTCGGTAACCTTTTCCTTTGCTTCTTTAATAGTTTCAGCTGTTTTGTCAACTTTTTTATCTACGGCTTCCTTCGCTTTCTCTACTTTCTGAGCAACAGTTTTTTTTGCATCATCGCTGACCTTTTTCATGTCATCTGCTACTTTTTTGGCTTTTTCTTTTGTCTTATCTGTTGCGTCTTTAACGGCATCCAATGTATCATCTGTTACTTTTTTTGTCGTGTCGACAATATCATCGGCAGATTTTTTAACTTTCTCAGTTTCCTGTTCAGCTTCCTTTTTCGTTTCTTCCATAAACTCTTCTATATCTTCTTTAACCTCATCAGCCTCATGTTTAACAGCTTTGAAAATACCAGAGAAAAATCCAGTGCCCTTTTCCTTTGCTTTCTTCGCTTCTTTCTCTACCTTATCTTTCACCTTCTCAGCGTCGTCGGCTACTTTTGTTATACCAGAAGATATTTTGTCTTTAGTAGTTTTGACTGCTTCCCCAGTTTCTTCGGTAACCTTTTCCTTTGCTTCTTTAATTGATTCTGCTGTTTCATCAATTTTTTTATCTACGGATTCCCTGGCTTTTCCCACTTTTTGAGCAACTGATTTCTTAGCATCGTCACCTGCATGTTTGATGTCATCTGCTACTTTTTTGGCTTTCTCTTCTGTCTTATCTGTGGCGTCTTTAACGGCATCGACTACATCATCTTTTACTTTTTTCGTAGTGTCGATAATATCATCGGCAGATTTTTTCATTTTCTCTGTTTCCTGTTCTGCTTCCTTTTTCGTTTCTTCAATAAATTCTTCCACATCTTTTTTTACATCATCAGCATCTTGTTTAGCCGATTTGAATATACCAGAAAAGAATCCGGTGCTCTTATCCTTTGCTTTCTTGACTTCTTTCTCCACCTTATCTTTCACCTTTTCAGCGTCGTCGGTTACTTTTGTTACACCAGAAGATATTTTGTCTTTAGTTGTTTTGATTACTTCTCCAGTTTCTGCAGCAACTTTCTCTTTTGTTTCTTTAATAGTTTCTGCTGTTTCATCAATTTCTTTGTCTACTAATTCCTTCGCTCTCTCCACTTTCTGAGCAGCGGATTTCTTAGCATCTTCACCCACCTTTTTCATGTCATCTGCTACTTTTTCAGCTTTCTGTTCTGTTTTATCTGTGGCGTCTTTTACGGCATCGACTACATCAGCTTTTACTTTTTTCGTAGTGTCGATAACATCATCGGCAGATTTTTTCATTTTCTCCTTTTCCTGTTCTGCCTCTTTTTTCGTTTCTTCAATAAACTCGTCCACATCTTTTTTTACATCATCAGCCTCTTGTTTAGCCGATTTGAATATACCAGAAAAGAATCCGGTGCTCTTATCCTTTGCTTTCTTTGCATCTTTCTCTACCTTATCTTTCACCTTTTCAGCGTCGTCGGTTACTTTTGTTATACCAGAAGATATTTTATCTTTAGTAATTTTCACTGCTTCTCCAGTTTCTTCGGCAACTTTTTCCTTTGCTTCTTTAATAGATTCCGCTGTATCATCAATTTTTTTATCTACGGATTCCTTCGCTTTCTCCACTTTCTGAGCAACAGATTTCTTAGCATCGACACTCGCCTTTTTCATGTCATCTGTTACTTTTTTGGTTTTCTCTTCTGTTTTATCTCTAACGTCTTTAACAGCGTCGACTACATCATCTTTTACTTTCTTCGTAGTGTCTATAAGATCATCGCCTAATTTCGCTGTATCGTCCACAAGTGTTGTTGTTTTATCTTTTATTTTATCTGTAGTGGCTGTTATTCCATCTATTGCATCAGTTTTCAACGTTACCGTACGTTCCACTATATCGTCAGCATCTTTTTTAACTTTATTTGTTTCCAGTTCTGCTTCTTTTTTAGTTTCTTCCATAAACTCCTCTACATCTTTTTTAACCTCATCTGCCTCATGTTTAGCGGCTTTGAAAATACCAGAAAAGAAACCAGTGCCTTTATCTTTGACTTTCTTCGCTTCTTTTTCAGCTTTATCTTTAACCTGTTCTGCATCGTCGCTTACTTTAGATACACCAGAAGTTATTTTATCTTTCGTTTTGGTTACTTCCCGTATTTCTTCGACAATTTTTTCCTTTCCTTCTTTAATACTCTCGGTTGTTTGATCAATTTTCTTGTGTAGAGATTCTTGTGCTCTCTCTCCTTTCTGAGATATAGTTTTTTTGGCATCGTCATCAGCTTTTGCTATATCCTCTTTAACTTTAATGGCAATGCCTTTTGGTTTGCCTGCAGTATCTTTTATTTCATGTACTATATTTTCTTTTCCTTTTTTAGTACTTTCGGTTATATCATCTGTAGTTTTCTGGACTCGCTCTGACTCTTGTTCTGCTGCTATTTTCGTTTCTTCTACAAATTTATCAACATCTTTTTTAATTGCGTCTGCTGCATTATTGGCACCTTTTATTATACCAGAAATAAGTCCTTTCTCTTTTGTTACCTTTCCAGGTTTTTTTATATTTTTCATAGTTATGCCGTTTATGTTTTCCAACTCCTGATCTTTTTGTTTATCCTTTACATCTGTTGTTGGTTTGTCTGCTATTTTTGAATCCCTCTTAGTTATTTTTTCAGAAGTATCCTTTTTTTCCATTACATTTAGTACCCTACTTACTTTTTTACTTTTATTATTTATCTGTTTGTCTTTGTTACTATCAACAGTGGAAGGCTTATCTACGGTTTTGCTGGGTATTATAGTAGTGCTTTGTACTTTTTTTGTTTGTTTTATATCTTCTTTGCCGTTCTTATCGATGGACATTTTTCTTATTTTCGCTTTTTCATTGTCCTTTGTAACTGTTTCTGCATCTACTTTTCTTATGTCTTTTACGTTCGAAAATAATTTTTTTTCTATTGGTTTTGTGCTATCTGTTACTTTTGCTGTTGTTTTAATAATTCTTTCTGAAGATTTGCGTTCTATTTTAGGACCTGTGTCTGTTGATTTTGTACTTTTGATTGTTTTATCTGTAGTTTCCACGCCGATTTTCGTTTCAGATTTTTTAGTTGTTGGTTTTGTTGTTGTCTTTGGTTGTTTCAATGGAGCTATTTTACTTTTTTTGCCGTTTAAAATTTTATCTTTGTCATGCAAATCGGTTTTATTTCGTTCTTCTTCTAATGCTTCTTCTTTTGTTTCTTTTACAAAATCTTTTACGTCTTGAGCAACTTCATCGGCTGTTTGTTTAGCTCCTTTTATTATACCCGATATTAATCCCGTTTGTTTCTCTTTATTAATTTTATCAGTTTTTGTTGTTTTTGGTTTTGTTGATTTTGTTTTATCTACAGACTTTCTTCGGGAGGTAGGTGTAACATCTTTTTGTAATTTAGTAAGTGTTTGATACTCTGTAGGTTTTTTAATTTCATGCAATTCTTCTCCGGTTGTTGAAATTGCATCGGCTGCTTTATGAACGTCTTCTAGTTGTCTGGTATCAGATTTCAGATCAATTATCGTATCGCTCAGTTTTTCTGTTAATTGTTTTTCGTGATCTTTTAAGTCCGTTTTAATTGTATCGATTGCTTTAAGATTCTCTAGTGTTTTTGCTTGTTCTTGTTCCTCTTCAGTTTCTTTTTCAGTTTTGTCTACGAAATCTGTAATATCTTGTGAAATATCATCTGCTGCTTGTTTTACTCCTTTAAATATGTTTGTGAAAAACCGAGGTTTTTTGTCTTTTTCTTCTCGACTTTGTTTAATATTGTCAGAAGATTCTATTTTTGCAGTATCTTTTATTTGTTCCGTTTGTATTTTAGATTCTTCTTTTGGTAATTTTTCATCAGTTTGTTTTGTCATACTTTTCAAGAAGTATTCAGATTTATATGGGCATGCATCCATTTTACCTGCCATGTTTCTGCAGTCTTCCAAAAATTTAGTAGTTTCAATTCTGATATTTTCATCACCAAAATCAGTTGATGGTTCTTTAGACTTACTTTCTCTTGATCTACTACGACGTTGTTCCCCAATTTTAGGACTCTTAAATATTCCAAACAAGCCTCCACCTTTATGTTTGGATTCATCAGTTTTTCCAATTTCATCAGTTTCAGATATTTCATCTATTTTAGAATCACTCTCAGGAATGCTAGTTACTTTAATGTCTTTCTCAAGTGGATAGCTCATATTGTCTGCTACTAATCTCATATCATTTAGAAGTCTTTCTGTTGTTATTCGTAGATCTTCATCACCGCTATCAAATGACGTATCTTTTGAAGTTGGTTCTCTTGATTTACTGCGCATTCTCACTCGCAATTTAGGGCTCCTGAATTTTCCAAAAATTCCTGTACTTTTTTCCGACGTATCTTCTGTATCGGACGCAAGTTCTTTTCTTATAGGTTCAGTAGTGTCACTGTCGGATTCTCTTATAATCTTTTGTTCCGGAGTTTTACCTATGTCAAGTTTTTTCATATCTTCTGGATAAGTTGTTTTATCTGCTGTTTCTCGAACGTCTTGCAAAAATTTCGAAGTAATAAGTTTTAATTCTTCGTCTTCAGTATCAGTAGATTCTTGTTTACTTACTGCTCGTTTTGTTTTACTTCGTTTATCCTTCGATTTTGGACTCCTAAATATTCCAAATATTCCACTTTTTTCAGATGCGTCTGAATCAGCACTTTCTTTTTTCAATGTTTCTGTAGTGCCTATATCTTCAGGTATTTCTTTACTTTCACTTAAGTCAGTTGTTCTTTTCTTTGTGATTTCTTTTGTTGGTTTTTCATAATACAATGTTTTTTCAGCGGTCTTTTGCATGTCGCTTAATAATTCGGCGGTAGCGTTTCTTAATTCTTCGCTGTCTACCATATCCAATGATTCTTTATCTTTTGATTTGCTAAATTGTTTAGCTTTTGATTTTGGACTTCTAAATATTCCAAATATTCCGCTTGATTTTTCTGATACTTCTGCATCTGCTATTTTTTGAATGTCTGGTTTCTGTTTCATATCGTCTTCAATTGCAGTAGATACATCATAAGATGTTCCTTTCAGTTTATCACTTGGCATATCTGAAGTGAGCGGTAAAGTAGAAGATTTTTCGTATATATTATCATCTAATGGTTTTTTAACGGTTTTGTATTCTAATTCATCGTGATACGTTGTTTGATCTGCAAGTTTTCGTGTATCATTAAGGAATTTCTCTGTCGTATTCCTTAATTCTTCATCTCCACTGTCAGTTGATGATTCCTTTTCTTTCGATTTACTTCTTAATCTATCTTTTAGTTTTGGACCTCTAAATATTCCAAATATTCCTGAACTCTTTTCCGCTTTGTCTTCAACAATATCTTTTGTTTCAATAGCACCATCTATTTCTGCAGGACTAGTAATTTCTGGTACAGATTCTTGTACTTCTTTTACCATCTTAGCTGAATCTGTCACATCTTTCGATACCTTCATACTTACTGTTTTTATAGTTTGTTCAACTATTTTATCTTCAGTAACGGTAGTTTCAGTTTTAATTGATATAACTTTTTCCTTAATAACTGGAGTACTTTTCAACAAAAGTGTTTTGTCTTCAGTAATTTGATCATCTTTTTCTGCATCGCTCTTTTCTTCAAGATGCTGTACCATATCTTGATCACCAGTGTCGTCCAACATTTTCTCTTTCTTAGCTTTTGAACCTTTAAAAAGATTAGTAAAGAATCCGTGCTTTTCTATTTCAGGTTCACTTTCTTTCTCTCTGGTTTCAATAATTTCTGGTTTTTCACTTTTTTGAGGATCACTAGTTATTTCGTCGCTTAAAATTGCAGCAGTTTTCCTGGTATCATCCAAGAATTCAGTTGTGATTGTCTTTATATCTTTAGATTCTTTTTCAATTTGTACTGGCACTAGAAATTGGTCTTGGATTTTAGTAGATTCTGAATCAATGGCTGCTTGAGCAATTTGTTTAGAATCATCCATAATCTTTGTGGACGCTATCTTTCTATCCTCATCTTCACTATCAAAAGAGGTTTCTTTCGAATCCTTAGATTTGCCTTTCTTTAATTTTGGACCTTTAAATATTCCTAAAAATGTAGATTTATCCTTAGTTTTTTTATGTTCAGTTGACGATTCCTTTGTCTTATCAGGAGATGAAATACTGTATACACTTTCGTATGCTGAACTACTTTCCTCTTCTTGTTTTTTCAACAATTTATTTTCTTTATTTTTTATTTCTTCGGGCGATTTGGCCCTAAGCTCCTTTGTAATCTTAGAAGGTTGCTGCTGCGTAGACTCATCTATCTCTTTACCTTCTGTCGACAATTTTTCCTTATCAATAACACTAACCTTAGAAATGTCTTTTTTCGCGGTATCTTCTTTATCTGTTACATCACTAATCTTCTTGTCTGCAACTGCTGCTTTCTTTACACTCAAATCTTTAGACGGAATAGCTTTACCTACTGTACCCTTTGATTCACTTTCGCCTACTTTTTTACTTTTCTGACCTATCGCGACTTCCTTCAAACTACCATCGGACTTTCGTGGGACCTGCTTGACTTTAATTTCCTGTTTAACAACAGTTGTTTTACCGGGAGGAGATTCTTTTTTTTCAATTTTACTAGTTTTCTTAACGACTGTTTGACCTACCCTAGAATCAACCGATTTAACCGAACTAGTGGAGGGAATATCTTTGCTACCTTTTCGACTTTTAACTATTTTGGGTTCAATGTCCTGACTAACTTTCGACTTTTTCAAAACATCATCTACTTTTGAGACACCTATAGCACCCGCCGCATCTTTTTTTTGTCGCACATCGTCATCACAAACCACCGACCACCCTTCCTTCTCTAACTTCCCCTTCTTTTTCTCTGCTTCTTGTTTTATACCTGTTAATATTAAGTAGTACAATTTAGGCATCGAAATATTTCATTGTTATATAATGGACACATTTTTAACATTTTCATCATTAGTGTAAGCTGGCTGGCTTTGATATGCTCTGATATCGAGCAGCGGTTAGACTTCCATGTGGTATAGTGCGAAGTGTATGTGCTGTGGAGCAGCCATCTTTTCGCTTCATTTAATTTTTCTCGATGTCATTAAAGTTACTTGAAATTTGTTATTACCAAATATAGTATGAGTTTTGATAGAAGTTAATGACCATGCTCATATAAATTGATAAAAATTTTCATTATTGAAATTATTTAATTATTATTAATTTTCTCACAAAAAAAAAAAAAAAAATAATAATAACAAAACGACAGACATTAGTATGACAATTTCAGTCTGATTATTATTTGTAATATGAGAGACTGATACAAACAAAGATTAAATGTTTAATAAACAATCGCTTTTAAAAATGACAGCTGCTCCGTGTGCCCACACAGATAGGCTGTACATGCAACGCCAAATAATTGCAGAGCAACCTTGCTGAAACAAATCATTTAAGAAAAGTAGGAAAAATGGACGACAGCATATTATTTAATTTTTCTGGCTAAAAGTTAATTGATGTCAATTTATTTTTGTATGTTTTTTTAAACGACAATTGGAAGCCAAATGTTATATATATTTTATAAGCAAGCTGTAAAATTTGAAGAGATCTGCTTCGGCTTCCAGAACCTGCTAGTAAATATAAATGATAACCCTGATGGTTAAAAACTTAAGCTGCAGAATATTCTTGATTTCCTTTTTATGATATAACAAAAGCAGTAAATTTCCGATATATTTATATATTAATCGTGATCAGAACGATTTTTTAAATAAATTTAAACGTTATTAATATATTAATTATATAATAAAATAATTACATGTACGATAGCTGAAGATTTGATTTTTAATATAAATTTCGGTATCAGTTTTGGCAGAGGCTTTTCTTGTGCTGTTAATCTTCGTGAAACGTTATTATGTCTTTAATCATGTCTTGTGTACTTAAATCTCGTTTTAAATTATTACTGACATAATAAGTCTAGATATGTGTTGTATATCCTGTAATTAATTGTAAGTAGCGAATTAAGGGAATTATTAAATAAGAGTGCTTTTGTAAATTTTTTTTTGTTCTGACTGCTATAAATTTTCACGTAACACTTGAGTGAACAAAGAGAGATTACAAATAAAATGTGTAATGTCAAGAAGAATTGATATAACATATTCACTGTGCTTAAAAA
>JABFQA010000400.1:0-20563 GCA_022817065.1 Probaryconus sp. ZL-2020 | reverse complement strand
GGATCCCTTTTGTTAACAATTCATCGTTTGCAAATTGAACATCGAATAAAAATTTTTTTTCACACTTTCATATGAATAATTTAATTGTAACTTTGATACAAACCACGTGGCATTGTTGGGTGTTATTATATTTACGGCTTCTATATCCCCTGTTACGAATTCGTGTAAATTTCTACTGTTTAAAGTTCTTTCATTTTGTTCACTTTTTTTTTTTTTTTTTTAACGAAATCAACAATACTAGTATTCGTTTCATTATTCACAACAAGACAATGAGTGATATGAATTACTGAAAGCTTCACACAGCAGACTCACATTCATGTAAAACAGCATCTGCTGTACGAGTATATTTTGCAAAGTAAATATTACAATACCGAATGAATATCATATTATGTGTTGCACTTATTTGTATTCATTCGGTTTGTTCGTTCTTTGTGCGAAATTTTTTTTTCCGTCCATTTCCTTTACACCGAAAGGAGAAATCTAATTTTTGTATACAAATTTCAGACCGTCGTCCACTAATGAAACTTTTGAGGACAGCGGCGACCAGGAATATCATGCAGCGGAAATTTCAGGAAAAACTGACGGACGAAATTGTCATTTGTTATACCCGGAATGCAGCCAGAGTCTCTTAGACGTATTTTCTTATGTTCCTCCTGAGTAATTAATAAACGTTTCTCGAACATTTGTACACGTTACAGTAATACACTGTGCAAAATGAAATGTTTCTGATAACAATATTCACATGTTCTACATTCAATAAAAAAAACGAATACAATTTGGTAACATTGAACAGGTTTCTGATAAAATGAGAATTTTTAATAAAAAATTTTTCCGTCTAAATTTTAAAAATTTGTTTCTCTTATCCGCTGTTTAAATATATGCACATATTTAAATGTTAAACAAATAAAATGGAAGTATATTTGTTGAAAATTATTCTGTTTTGAAAACGTCGATATTTTGATTTATCTGTCTACGTTTTCGATATTTTATTTGTCAGTATATTTGTCTCTATAGAGTAAAGCTAATAGAAAAGTGTTGTAGAATCTTTCAGACGTGATTTATCGTCACTATTATAATATTCCAATTTTTTTCCTTTTTTTTTTTTTATTGAAAATAACAATCCAGCAGCAGTGATAACCGAAAACGTTGCAGCTTTCAGTTCAATTACTATTAAAATCAGCTGCGAAATGCGATTTTAGTGCTAACGACTAAAAGCATTATAACTGCACCAATTTACTATTGCAATTGTCCGTGTCCATTTTCCTTGTGTTTCGTATTTTACAGCGGTCTTCACTTAAACGTAAATTACTGTAAAACGTGTAATTTATTTCGAAAAGAAGAAGTTAACTTTGCCTTATCATTTACATAAAAATTACATTCACATAACAATAATAATCTATTCTCCAATTTGCTCGATAAACGATTTTTAATTATTGATCGACTTAACAGCAAACGTTAAAATGCTTTAAAAAAAAAAGGTATACTTTTTAATTGAAACTCCTTTTAAAATCAATACACCGATTGTTAGTGAAATTTACTTTTGATGGGTTAAAACAAATTATAAACGGTTAACGAAAATGACTGCGTTCGCATGTTCCATTGATCGAAATAGAAAATTACTTGTAGCGTAAATTAGTGAAAAACATCGATTTTGCGTTCAGGTATTAAGCATTGAAATGTTGCATGATGTATATTCTAATTGTCGGTTAAAACAGCCGATACATTTGCGCAACTATAACAGTCGACTTCCTGGTGTTACGGTACATTGGAAAGTATAACCCATTATCCTGCAGCTGAGCCAAGCATATAGGATGCTTAAAAGCTCAAAAGAGGAAGGAGGACAGAGCGTTAGGAAACACTCCTATTAAAACGCTTATAGTGCTTGCGACGAAACAGTACATTTTTGCCAATATTACTCAGACTTTAATTACCCAGATAGATAGCGTGTCACCTCAGACGATATAAACTGTCACGTGCGACTTATCCTTTTCTATTAAAATACCACGGTTAATTAAAGGATATACAATTGGAACGCTTGGTAAATTCAACAGAAAATGCAACGTTATCTTTTATCGACGTGCATGATGACGTTTCTCAAAGTGATTAAAAGAAAAAAAAACATTCTGAATTTTCCACAATTTATTGAATCCTTAATACAACCGCATCTGTTATTTCTTTGTATTCATTTTTATTGAAAGTACGATAAAAATATAATTACGAAGATGAGCTGAAACTATAATTGGTCTTGTAAGACCGGCTGTTGCCCTGAATTCTAACAGTTGCTGCTGCTTCATTATATAGCAGACACGTTGAACAAAAATTATGGAATAGAGATCTCAAGTAGTCCGACAGTTCTTGACAAGAGATGATATATATATTTAAACTGAAATAATTGTAAAAGCAATTAAATGTGTAGCTTAATTAGCGAAATGACTCGAACGTAAGTGAAAAGCAAATGCGGTGGGACAAAGTGTTAGTTCTTCATTTTCTTCAGCTTTTCTGCGGAACTGTCGAGAAACAGAAGCGAATTAGGATGCTCGTTATTTGCATCCAATCGTCTTCCACTCTTCTAGTGAAAAGCGTTGTGGTGCTTTCGTGTGAGCTTAAATAAATGATAACGTTTATTTCTGAAATCATGCTCTGAATTCAATTACACCACTCGACGGATTTATTCTTTATACTTAATGCACGTTAATACAAGTGTACTTTTGTGTTTCAACGTTTGAAGATGAAGATGGGGTAGGAATATATTTTTCACTTTATTTTCAGTAGGGAATTAAAAAGAAAAGGTTAAATGAAATTCATTAATGATACGTCGAATGAGTGAAATAAAGAGTGAATAAATTATCACGATTTTAACAAGAAACATTACGTTACTGAATGATTCGTGTAAGTGAAGTGGTTGTAATGATACTTTGTTACAAAAGGAAAGTTAATACTTGAGAACAATACAATTACAGTTTCAGGGAATAAATTACAGTTACGACAACGAAAGCTGCGCTTTTTACAACTTGAACTGAGATATGTTTTCAAAGAGAAATGTTGACGATAAATTTCTGGAATAAAATTTGCTGTTTGTACATTTGTGGTTAGGAGATATTGCATTTAAATGACTCCAACGAAATGAAAAGTATTTGGAACGTTTGACTAACTAAATGTTCTTAAAACAATGAAAAAAGAAATCGCGAAGGCGTTGGCTCAGAGAGTCTAAATAATTTTTATGGCCTCATTTGCAAAAAGAAAGGTAGCTTACAGAAGGAGCAAAAACTTAATTTGAAACTTCCTTTGTGAAATTAAATCTTAACACAATCGGACACATCAACGCGAATACGTTTTCAAGTGGAAAACTTTGCTGATTTCTAGCCATATAAGCAGCTCAAGAAATGGCGCAATCTCCAAGACGAAAAAAAAAAAGATGGAAAGTCGTCGACAAACTTTTCAACGAGGATAACGAAATAACACCTACTTTCCCGACTGCACAATCCAACAATCCTTTAACTTGGAGACACGCATTGAAAAGAAATGATCATTTCATATTTCTAAACAGATCCACAGAGGTTCTGCTTATCAATAGAAAAAATGTTAGCGTTTTCTACAATAGAAGAATAAATGTTGCAAATAAAAGATGCGTCAAGAATCCTTTTGTAAAATCTATCGTTTTTCTTATTTTAGAAATTTCACGTAAAAGCAAATCTGAAGACATTTGTTATTTTCCACAACAGTTGCCTAAAGTGGCCAACCTAAAAGTTAACCGAACTTTTTCAAGTACAAAAATCCCATTTGCAACAATTTGAACTTTCAAAAAGCTTTGACATCAAATAATTCAATGTTGAAAATATCTTCTAGCAACGATAAAAGCAACAACACTTTATTCTGTTAATTATCCAATCTATCTTGATCGATTTTTCTTCGACTTTTTTTTCTTTCTTTTAAGCGAAACACCTCGGATTCTGGCGTCTTTCATGGTCCAGCGAATAATAATAATCCACACAAATTGCTTCGGTGTTGTTGCCCTCAAAAAGTTACGAATCCCGGAGCAGGCCAATGGCCGGTAAGCTAATATTTGGCTCCGAGTGCTTCCTCCTGGACGGGGAGGAAAATGTTGATCCAGAAGAAGTAACCGCAAACTTGGAAATCTCGGCTTCTCTTTCTCGCCACTTCTTGATGCTTTCCGGTTGCAATGTTACGTCGTTTTCTTTTGCCCGCGACGTCTTTGATCGTTTGGATCCTGGCGAGAGCGAGCAGAGGCTTTCTGCTTTTTCCAGAAAATACGGTTCTTCAGGTGAGCATTGAATAACAATTTACGATGCGCCAAGACGTTACTTGGAATTCTCGTTTCAAATTTTTCTTGCCTCTCTTTTCAAAGCTTTTAACACTTAAATGTCGAAAAAATTACTAACGCATGAAAAAAAAAAAAAACCCGAGACAACGAAATCGTCAATACTTTAAAGTAATATTTTATATCGGTTCAACATTTAAATAAAAATACGATTTAAAAGAAAAAAAGTCGAACACAAATTGGAATATTTATAACATAAATAATATATTTCATCGTACACGTACGTTTTCAAAAATATCCAGCAAGAAAAAAAAAACGAGGTTGGGTGAATTATTGTCCTTCATTAGCATCGCATCATTGAACTGAGTCCAATATTTGCATTCGCAGAATTATTAGCGCGTCAACTGCAACGGAAGTTTGAAATACGTTAGATTATGTGTGTTGATTATTAGCCGGGTAGTATCTCTCGCTGAAACTTTTTTGAGATAATTTTCATACGCAACGTCCTCGGTTCCGGATCGTTTGTATTTGTATAACCGGCCGGATCCCACCTCTCAATAATGCACCGTTGCGCGTGTATTTGTGTAACGTAGACACCGCAGCCTGTAAACTCGAGCGTAATACCGTTTCGTATTAATCTCGTGTCTCTTTGGCGCTCTCATTACGTCGCTGCGAAAGTGCCGAATGACTTCCTCGGCAGTACTTCTTTAATTAAAAGTGCAGATCGGTGTTTGTCCTTATTTTGATTCCCTTCTCTCTCTCTTTTTCGTTTTATCGCCACCATATACAAATTTATGTAAAGTTTTATTATACTGACAATTCAGTAGTACGAGTCAACGTTTCGGCGGCCCCAAATAATTATCAGTTAATTAAATTGATATCAATAAAGTTTACTGATATTTTCATTATTAAAAATGTTTAAATGAATATTAAATATATATCTATCAAAAAAGAAAAATAATCAATTTTCATTATAACGAGAATCGATGTAATTAATGTCGCAGGCTGTAATAGGCGTATCAATACCAGTGGAAATGACTGAAAGAGGCGGTGTTGTATTTTCGAATGGTTTCCAATTCAATTATATATTACCATGGAATGTTACACAATTTGAACCAACTGTAATACACGCGAGAAAATCGAGGGAACTTAATTTACAACATCTATATACATCCATTGAATACATGCTAGAAAAGTAAGTTGTTTAGTTTTCACTAAATTATGTAAAAAAAATTCATTTGACGAGACTTTGATTGATAATTAAAACATTCTAAATAATTTAGAAATGAATGTTTTATGTAATTCATAAATCCGCGCTCTTAAAACGAGTGTCATTTTAGAAAGGGGCGTGTAAAGCAAATTCAATTGAGTAGAACAAACGTTTTGGAAATGATTCGAATGAAACCAGAAAATTTAATGGATCGCAAATATTAGCGATGTTAACGAACTAGTAATTGAATTATGGCGTGCAGATAAATGTAGTACGTCGTTGGGTGATTATCAATCTGGTTTTACGGGAAATATTATGGCTTGAGTGTTTACGATTAATGAGTCACGTGATTTAGGTAACGGCTATGGGAAAGAAATAACACGTGGAAAATATTTAGATGGTGGATATAATTTTTTAAAAGTTTTTCAGCAAGGCTTTTTTGCTATTTACTGGTAAAATGTAGTTTTCCACTTGTGTAACAATAGCCACTTGACATTTAATAACAATTCCTTTCGTAATTCCACAAACAATTCAAAATTTAAGGAGATTAATGCTCCACTTTCAGGCGATTAAAAATAACTGAAGAAAGTTGGAAATTGCTTTGTAAATATAGATCAACTGAGTTGTGGAGTCAAGACATATATTGTGTAGTACCAAGCATACATAGGATCAAAGTAAGGACGTGGTAATTTGAGCGTAAATTAATTGGAACGCAAGGCAATTACGTTAGCGGCAAGTCTAAGTGCAGACTTGACATTGATAAGTGTTTCGATAAACTACGAAGTGTACCTAATTGTTACAGAGCATTGCTTTATTAAAATTTTCATGGACAACATTCAATATTAAGTAGCCAATTTAATAAACTCCACTGAACTTAACCCAATTTTAATACATAATTCTTTTCACGTTTCAATGTTATTAGTTCTATCAAAAATTCAGCCAGATAAAAAAAAATTGTGTTAAAATTTCATCCGATTTTTTTTTCTAACTCAAAAAATTCTTGCAAAGGATTTTTCTTTACACAAAAATCCTTCTTATAAAGTATTAATAACATTTAACTAAGAGCGACTTCAGAAAAAGGTAAAATAATTACAAAATAGGAGAGCGACTTTGAAAGGTAGTTTTTCACGTGTTGTTTCCCTTTTGAAAGTTGCTGATGTGTTTGTGCTGCGGCGTATTTCTTAACGTTCTTATGTACGAATTTTATAAAATATGACGTGTACAAGATTCGAGCGGTAAAGTTTAATAAGGGAAACTCAATTCGAGTCGTGCGAAAGGGTGAAAAGCAACATTTAATATTTACATTGTAGACACGGCTGGCAAAGAGGCAGAGAGTGCCTTTTAAGGACGATTTGTGAACTTGCTGCGACTCCACTGGATAGAAGTGATCTAGATGTAGTGGTTGAAATGATCTATTTGCTTTTTACGTAAGTAAATCTCTATCGCGTTACAAGCACTACTCTCGAGCTCAAATTTATTTGCCTTTTATTTTCCTTTGAATACAAAATTACCGTGTTCATTAAAATGCACATGAACTTGTTTATTACGTTTTCCAAATGATTATCCTATTTTAATTCTTATATATTGAACTCACACTGTAATACTGTCATTAAATGCTTCACTTTAAATTTAACTGAAGACTGGGCATCTTCATTTGATTTTGAGGAAAATACATTTGAATACCTTTTTTTTCCAAAACTCAAATCTGAAAATACGTCTTTTTAAAGAAAATTCAAAGGCAAACTGAGAAGTGATGTTTCTTGTTAGAATATGTCTCGCCTAAAGAATATAAATGACACCATTTTTCGAGAAATATGTTCAAGTATTGCAATATCCTCAATAACTTTTCCAAAGATATCAGTTACAAATTATTCCTGAAAATGTTGTTATTTTGATCCCACTGTTGCAAAAATATAAAGTAACGTTTTTATTTATGCAGTTGATATTATTGTATCTTTCTTGTCGATTTCAAATTATAATTTTCAAATATTACAGACCGTCGGAAGATTTGTCTGACAAGGATTCTTCGAACCACCAGAAAATCGATGAATTATACTTGGATGCTGAAAAATTGGGAAAACGAGGCGGTGACTGTGTTCGTGCTTACAAAAACTGCATCGAATCACCAGTGGAATTATTTACACAAATTATTTCTCCGTGAAATTAACAACAAAAAAAAAGCACTTGTATATAATTTTCCAACTAACATAAAACAAACAAAAACAATTCCCATATAAAAATTACACTTTAAAGAATTCGCAAAACGTCTTTTGAATTTGAATACAAATTTTCTTATCATCATTTCTCATAAGTACACTTAACCAAAATTAATGTACTTCTCAAAAAAAGAACGATATCAGTTTCATTCTTTCCTCGTATCTCGCAAATGTAACTTTAATTTCTTGTAGCTTAAGTGTGTGCAAAAAGTTTGTAATTTACGAGGGGGTTATTCTTCTCGCGATTTTGACGAAGAGTCTCGAACTATGTTTTGCGGGACGAACAAATCGCCAGCAGTTAAGTTAAAAAAAAAAAGCAGCATACAGCTGTGAGGTAAATATAAAAATGTTACTAATATATACGTTTATAGACGAATTCATGTATGGGAGATGTGTATGGATGAAACCAGTGGCCAGAAAATACGAGTGCAGCATGGAACCGTCTGTTATGCCGACGTCAGCCACAGTGCAACGCTTTTATCTGGACAGCTGTATCGCTTATTTATGACAAATAAAGCTACACTCTGTCTAAGCGACGTAATCTGCGTGCACAATCCCGGTAACAACAGCATCTTCAGTGGTTCCTCAGATCTCATTTTACTATTCCACCCGAACCCCAGAATTTTGCAAAAATTTTGCATCTTATGTAAATCTTGTTTCCTTAAAATCATAATCGTAATATCAAATGTAAATTTAACCGATCAACAACGCAGATCGTTATTTCAACAATCATTTCTCGTAATGTATACGATGGAATCGTTTAACACCGCGAGGAGTAGTTTTTTATTGAGTATTTAATCATGTTTTAAAAGTCCTCACGAATGTTCAGCACGAGACATGAAAGAGTGAATGATAAAGTTGCTGTAGCCATACGTATTCGCATGCGCTACACGGATTCACATGCGACCGCGAAGATCCATATAATCGTGCGAACTTAAAGCTCTTCAAACTTAGCTATGTACTTTAACTTCGTCCTTGTGTAACTTATCGCAGTAGATTCGTTTCGATTTTTGCTTCTACATCGTGTAATATCACGTGCAAAAATATCTGCGAAATGTAGATTTGCGAACTTGTTTTTTTATTTATTTATTATACTTTTATTATGATCGTTATAGGAAAGAAAGAATAATTGCAAATAATATTATTAGTCGACTTGAAAAAGAAAGTTTGATTTATCGCGAAATAAGATTCGCAATTATTTCCATTGAAAAGGCTGCCTTTTTGTCGCGCCCTGATACGTAAACAGCAGTTCTCCATTCATTTCTACAATCAGTTTAAGTTCACCTCCATAGAATGGAATTGTGAAATATTCAAGTTCCTGGACGAACTTTAAACGTTTTACACTTTAAGTTTCCGCGTGCGAGTCAGTCGTGAAAATGCGATTTGCTTTGCCTTTCCTACAAACCAGAAGTTCAGTCAATCTTAAGTTTAAGGCTGCAGCTGCCACGATGACTGGGGATTGGATTTTGCAACTGTTTTATTACGTACGTCTTTTTTTTTGTCAACATTGAAGTCAGGATGGAAAAATCTTTTGATTATTGATCTTCGATCAAGTTTTGTAATTTTATAAAGCAATTTTTATTGTTCTAATTTGTCTATTGTATGCGACGTCACTATCTATTAGATGAATTAATGTTTGCTTTTACATCCTATCAGATACACAAATTGCACTCAATTGCAATTATAATTTTGCAAATACTTTTTAATTAAAAGTAATAAAATAATGATTGTTTTATGACGGGTTAATATGTTCATGATAATATATGATAATTGACATAAAATAATATATAAATAGGATTGAATAATAATTAATTCTAATTTGATTACACAAATGGAGTTTGGCGCAGTTGATATTCTAGTTGTATTATATTACATGCCGCATCAGTTAAAATGCAATTTCCACGCTTGAAAATTCATTAAAGAAATGAAATTGAACAAGACTAAAAAACTGAAGATAAAAATGATGAAATTTATAATGCAATATATGAAAATGAATTGTACTGGGTTTTACAGTCATCAACGATTTATATAAAATAATACATTACACGATTTGCATCTCTGCAAAATTTGTCTGTTCATAATTTATAAATGGAAGTGAAAATAACAGCGAGCACATGAATTAGCATCAAAAATTGCAAATGTACATTCCCTTTGCCGATTTTCATTTCTTTTTTTTTTTTTAAGTTAAATATTTAGACTTTTCATTTGCAGCTATTCCAACTTTGCACAAAGGGAATGAGAAGAAAAATACATAAATGCGTATCCATATATTATAGCCACGGAATATTGGACAAAGTCAGTTGCACATAACACGTCGTCTCATTTTCTCACCGGTCATTTTCGCAAAATTATATAATCCACTGGAATTCATGCAATATAGTAAATTAACATTCATGAGGACGTTATGGTTATACATTATATTTAAACATTTGCAAAAAAGAAAAAAATATCGTTAGAGTCGACCTTCCTACTTCGCAAATAAAAAGTATAAATGTAAGGTAATTTTGTCAATTTTCACTCATTTAAAAACTTCATTAAAATAAAATATAAATTGTTATAAATAGGAATTGAATTATTGAATTATTTGCCAAATCCAACAGAAATGAATTGCAATTTTCAGATAGACAATGAAACTTTTTTGGTACTCAATTTTTTGTCTCAATATGCACATTAGTTCAAATGATGAAATACTTAGGATTCAACGTAGAGAATTGCCAATTGTATATCCGTTTGGAGGTGTGATGAAGGTACAGATGCAATAAATAAATGAATTGTAAAAAGAATTGTAAACAGCTTGAGGTAAAAGACGTTAACATTTGACGAATTATTGCAAAAAGCGTTTACCAGAAGTATCCTTTGCATTTCCAATGTACGGGGAGAAAGAGAGAGAAAGAAAGACGGAGGTCTCGATCGAAAGGGTCGGATGAAATTCGAGTCAAACTTTCTTTCCTTCTTTCTAGCTTTCTCTCTCCCACAATGGAATTTCTAAGAAATGAATGGGTATTTCTCTGAAGTTGAAATATGAGAGGAAATCCAGCGAATAGGTCGGCAAAACTTCTGACGAAAGCAAGAAGCTTAGTTTTCTGTAATTTCGCCATTCCGGTTCTCGTCGGTTTTTTATCCTGACCAGGACTCAGCCCTTACTTTTATCTTGCTCGCGCTGTACTTTTTATCCCCTTTAGCGTTTCGCAATTTTCAATTATACACATAATAATACTCCCTTTGGTTACGTTTTTAATTGCAAATAGCAATAATGTACCATTTATAACCTTATTCAGTTTATTACTTTATCGCGTTATTTAAACATCGTAAACTGGCGCTAATTTTATTCAGACCAGATATATTAACGAAATAAATTAAAATTGCACGATAAAAAAAATTGCAATTTTTATTCACTCGGTTGCTATTGCCATTAATTACACATTTGCAATTTAAAATAATCTGTTGTTCATTAAAGAAAAAAAAAAAACAATTTTTTTAATTAATTATCACAAGTTTTGCGATCCGATTCGCGTGAAAGTACTTGGCGCGATAATTGATGAAATTAAAGAACTTGTTTGGCGTCCGGACATAATCAAGGAGTTGGAATTATTTTCGTTTTGCTTCGCAGTTGATCGTCGGAATTGCCGTTCCCATTAACATGCCGGGCAGAATCTTCGTATATGCGCAGAATTTTCAATTTCAATACCCTTTGCCGCCAAACGCGTCCCTGTTCCCTCACTATTTTTCTTCGGCATCGCGACGTCGACGTCGAAGTATAATGTCTCGGGAACGTTCCACGCTGTATCGATTATTGGAACAAGAGTGGCAAAGGTAAGCTATGCACATGGATTATTAAAGGACCATTTTTGCATTTAATTATTGCCCAATTTTACTTAAATGCCTTAGCTTTTAATTACCCTCAAATAATTAAATATTAGGCTCTTTTGGGCCAGTTTTTTTCCCACCAAGAAATTATTTCAAATAATATTCTCTTCAGTAAATGTTTCTCTGCTAGTTATTTCAGAAATAGAATTATTTACAATTAACGATAATTTATTATTGATTAAATTAACACTAAGAAATCTCCTGAGCAAAGATTCATAATTATATCAGAGTTAAATATTAAACGCAATGTAATATTAACTAGCAGCGTGCTTAATTTACCAAGTTGTTACGCTTCCAGTGTTCGATGTTGCACTGTCGTAATCAGTTTCTGTTGAAAATGAAGTTAAAATAAAAATATGCTTTACAGTTCTACTTAATAATTTCATAAAATCTCTTACTTATTCATAAGTTTTTGCAATATTTGAAAGAATCTATTTACATAGCTTTCATTTTCACAAGGATATGCATTAAATATTTATCAGTTCGTTCTTGTTCTGGGATGGTCTTGGTCTGGCAATATTCAGGAAGTTCCATTTGAAGGGAATCTTTTCTTTTTTAATTTGAGTTCACGTTACAGCTACTTATACCGTTCCATATATTATTTTTTCGCGTACGCGATATTAAAAAAAAAGCCTCGTACAAATACGGAGCATTCTCCTTTTGACAGGAAGAGTGTGGGAGGTCGGGATTGCATGAAAAGAAGCATATGTGAGTCTGCATGGATGGCACTGAAAGATGAGGGACTCTTGGGGGAGCTTTTACACGTATTGCTGACGTAAGTCCGCAGATTTTTATTCCCGCTATTTCTAATAGAATTTACGAACGAGCCATGGCTTTATTAAAAATACGTTTCTTCGATCAATCATTATGATGCTGAAACTAGCAGAAAATAGCCAACAGAAAATACAAAATATCAGTGATTCTCAACCAGATTTTTAATTCATTGTAATTAGCTAGTTTTTAAGTTTCAAAAGTGTTTTTTTTTTGTCGGAAATTTATGCAAAAATTCAGCGTCATTCAATCATTTCCCTTTAATTTTCAACAATTACATTTCAATGTTAAATATTACGCTTTTCATTTTCGTTGTTTCCTTTCTTCGACGAACTTGAAATAGATGTATTTTTTAAATTTTCATATTTCGGACGAAATCGAGTAAACTTAGAGAAAAATGTTTTTGAACGTATACAAGTCACCTCGAAGTAAAAGTAAAGTTCTTATAAGGAAACTGACGTGTCTCATACGTATTTAGCTTTTCTTGCGAATCCAGATTCACAACAAGAAGTGCTACGTCCATTCGTCGATTTCCACGAGGAAATCTATAGTTTGTACGAACAGTAGAACAGGGTAATAGAACTAGTTTCTTTTCTCGAAACCAGTGAAAATATAGAAAAAGTAAAAATTTATTTGACAAATCACTGTTGCAATTTATCAATAATATGTTCTTCTAACCATTTAGTTTTCTTAAAATTAATTTCAATTTTGAATTGATTGGAGTCATGCATTTAGTTTAATTATTACGAACAAAATCAAAATAGACAAATGGTTAAATTGGTATGACAAATGCAACAGTTAGTAATGCAGTGACAGTTTTGTAAACTGTCCAAGTGACCAGAGACGTAGAATATTTTGCGTTTAATTAATATTTGACATAACTGAACGTACGCGTTATTCGTCATGCTTTATCAGTTGAAACTCACCGTTTCTCCTGGTAATCTTTCTTGAACGATCTCTTCAATATTTCAGGCCAAACTACGGAGGTAGATTGTTCGTAGATCAGGATTATCTAAGAGCGATGGAAGCTGGCAGACGAGGAGACGACTGTCTTCAAATATATCCTTCGTGTCCAAAGGGATATGGAATTTTGGATATGTTCGAAAATGACTGAATTGCAGCCACTTAGCCCATGTCTGTTTAATTCTAATTAATCGCCACCAGGAATTCAGCTGTAAAACAAAATTCAAATTAATCGAATGATAATAAAATGTCAAATGTGAATTATGATTTCAATAAAATTAATAATTAATAATTATATAAAAAGTACAATATTTATTTAACTATATTAGAAAGTTGATGAGATTTAGAAAGAAGTAAAATTTAATGTTCCCTGAATGTCCTGCCTACGTCACGAAGGGATAATTGTAGTATTTGATGACGACGCGACAATGGAAACGTCATTTTAAAATATTACCGAAACAATGCATTTATTACGATAAAAAGTAATGTCAATAATAAACGCTTTCATCAATAGTGTAGATGTAATAATTTGGAATAGTAAAACGATCAAGAGCTTGTTCAATATTAAATCTCATTTAGATTATGTTTGCCAACGCGCACAATCACGTGAACATGTCGTTTCAATTTCCAATACGTTCTGTTAACAACCCTTTCTGTATATAATTTTCACAAATTGTATGTAAATTGAACTTCGCATAAGAGCAGACATTTACATAAATAATTTATATCCGCGTGCCATCATAATTTTTTTTTTTTCATTACAAATTAACGTTATCGTTAGTTTTTTTTATGTTGTTAATTATGTAAAGGAAAAATTTGTGCAATTCCAATTTTAATTAATAACTAATTATTGTAACCGAGGAAACATGTAGCTATAATAAACAAAAAGTCAATTAATGAACATGATTAATGCAAAATCAGCGTTTGATGCAAAGCGATATACCAAAAATCCCGGATTTGCAAAAATTGTTTCTTTTATAAATTTCACGACTCGAATAATGCATAAATCAAGTAACGTCAAGTTTATTCAACTTCTCACTTACTTCAGTTCTTGTTGAGTATAATCGAGGAATTCGTTGATCAAATGTTTGAACGAAGTCGTTAATTTCGACGCTAACGAATGTATGTATTTCATTTAGTATTGTCCTTCCCATGACAGTAAATATAAGGCCTTATGATCGAATGCCTTTTTGAGTGGGTTCGTCGCGCGAGCGCGTTAAATTTATCTCGAATTTACATACAAAAAACGTTATTTTTTATATACCGCGATGTTGAGTCGAACGACCATTCGTCAGGTTGAAATGCAATTCTGTTGTACGACAGAAAACCAATTTCATTAAATCCGCGTGACAGCGATGAGTGTATGCGTTTGATGTTTTAAAAATAATATTTAATCGTTGTTTTTCCTGTGAATGAAAAGCAAACGAATTTCTACGTTAAACGCTTGTCAATTTCGTTTTAAGGACGTGTAAACAAATTGCGCAAATTTGTACATTTCTTAAGACCAAAAACAAAAAGAAAAAAGAAAAAATAACTAACAAACAATTCAGTTTTATCAATGTCAGTGGTATCAGAGGGTAAAAATTAACGATGGTGCGTTTTGAATTCTGATGCTTTGATATTCAATGTCATTAGGGATAAATAATTGAAACGCGTATTAATAATAATAATAATAATAATATTATATTAATGACACGTGCTTGTTATCATTAATTTTAATTTCAAATGACAGTAACGAAAATGCTCCCTAATCAATATTACGCTTTATATAACATTAAACTTTTTAATGCGTTACCCCTTTCAGGCATTATACGTTACATTTTAAACAAACTTTGTATTTGCGTCCGATCGCCGTTAATAAATTGTGTCCAATGATTGGACACTTTCATTACATGCACGCAATCTCTTTTTCCATTTTATACTATACATTTATTGCATTCTATGAATGTAAATTAACGAATGCGCGGTGAAATTATTTTCTTAGTTGAAATTGGCAAATAAATATGTCATTACATATTTAACTAGAACGAAATGAAAAGTCATTAATTCGTTGATAAATTGACAGTTTTAATGATTGCGTAAATATTGCAAATGTAAAGAAACGTGAAGTTTTCGTGCACTTTATTTTATTTTTTTTTACTCACGTAGCCGAACGGCATCGATGTAACAAAAGCGCAAGAGTAAGGATGTTTTTGACGCAGTATTGATCATGACAGCCAATTTGTCAAAAATTCATTTATTTTGCCGTGTGAATTGTTTATCTTTTGAAGCTTTTTGCAAGCGCGCGATTCGCATAGTGTATATGACTTATGTGCTCGCAATTGATTTATCATATTATCTTGTTTACAAGGCGTATATATTTCGCGTTCGGAAATACTGATAATTAATATTTGCTCGCTAAATTAAAAAGGAATAATCAACGATTGCAAATAAAAATGATTGGGTCATTCTTTATTCAAAGGCTTTTTCAAATGAAATTATATTATTAAATTTCACAGTCAATAAATCTGAAATGAATGAAGGTTTATTTGAAATTTCTCTTTTGCACTTTGTAATTACTTGCGATAAGTTTCTACGATTTGTAAACGTTAAAGATTTTCTGAAACTTATTGTCTCTGGACATCTGTTATGGGCATCTGTTGTATTTAAATCCACTACTTGGGCGACCACTACAACATTCCTCCGACCTTGCAGTATTTTCTGCAAGTGGTAATCACTGTAATCCAGAGCTTCAGTAGGAATCACTACTGGATTTCCGTGTTGGAGTAGTTGGAGTAGCGGTCACTGTCGGATTCTAACATTACAACAGTATTTTCGCAAATTGCAATCTGTATATCATTATGGATTACATGGTGCACAATTAGGAAATCAGTTTTTCTTACTCTAGGGCATCTGCCAGCTGATCTATTGTTTTTTTTTTTTTTTTTTTTTTTTGTAAAATCACATACTTCGTCATTTAATTAATTAATTTTAGACAAACTATATTAATTTTTTAAAAAAATTTCTTTCAATGTAACAGCTACTGAAAATATGTCTGTGGCTTGAAAGAAAAACGAGTTTTCATTTGCAATGAAAATTGTTGAAAATAATTAATTGTTGATAATAATTAAACATTATGCGCGAGATTTAACATTCACGTGCACATCTGTTCATACACATAGATAAGCATTTACATAAGTACACATGCATGAGGTGTAAATCCAACTGTGCCATCGTATCCTGCCATACCTCCCCATATTCACCTCATTCATTAGAGCAAAATTTACTAAATTGTTTACATTTTGTGACACTTGGCTTACGTTCAAAATAGTTCATACCGAATTTATGTAGCAGCGACTTCTGATAAACATTATCTTAACCCGGTCATTATTTATACACCGTTGACGCGTTGATTTCTAATTTCATCATCGGTAATTTCGATTATATGGAATAACCATCTGACAAATAATATCCTTTAGGTAGAAAATCCTTAACGCCCCAATAAAATAAGACAATACCGTGTAAAATCTTCAAGGAATTCACTGAATACTTAATTCAAATCTTTGATCTAGGGTTTATGTCCGTGTACACAAGAAGTGACGCAGTGTTTCGTGAACAAGGAATCGTAACAGAGCGCCAACAATTGAATTAGCTGCTAGGTGTATCTCGCATAATTATCGTTCGACGGAACCTACTAATTGCCAGGCAGCGCGGTTGTGAAAGGATGGTCTAAATTCAAAGGGGACTATTTCAGAGGAGATAAATTAGTCTCTGCAGCATCCAACTCCTGTCGCACCAAAGTTTCTTTGGATTCTGGTAAGTTGATCTGTGTGATGTCTGGCGTCAATATTGCCAGAACTAAAGTGCCGCGGGATCGTCGCCTGTTAATCCTGCGGCTTTTATTTTGCATCAATATCTTGGTAAATGGATTTGGGATTGGCAAAGTCGCTGCTGGTCAACGAAGGATTCTGGCGTTCGGAAAAGGAGCCACTTATTTCGTAAGTATAAGGGCGCCAAAGTTCCATTACATTCCATTTGAAATCCAGCTTTTATGTCCTTGTCGTGCTTCGCACGATCGACGTCTTAGTTGCTTCGTAAATGGAGGAATTGTCTTGGGGACACGACGAGGTTTAGTTGGGCTGGCGCGACTTATGTGCGCCGGTTCGTGGACCTCATTTGTCGGCAAACGTGAGGCGACCTCGCCGCTCACTTTCTTCGAAGACAATTTAATTCAGTTACAGCGCTTTTTGCTCGCCTTTTTTTTTTTTTTTTTTTTTTTTTTTTTTTTAATTAAGACGTGCGCACGAGGCAAAAGTTTACAAGAGGTAGATACAATTTTGCCAGAAGACTACACGTTCGGGACAATGTGCAGGGGTAAACATTTGTGATAAACTTTATTTCGTTAGTTTCGAGCGTTGCGTGCTTAAGCAGTTATGATATCGTCTTGAATTTAATGCGTTACGCTCGAGAAAATAATCGAGGAGAATTAACAATTTGTTTGGGTAATGAATGAATTCAAGAAGATGATACAATTTTATCTAATTGTTGAATCCATTGATTGTAATTGTATGTAAATTAGTTTTTTTTTTATTTTTCTTGGATTTCGAAACACTGAAAATTGTTTACAAAGTTTAAACCGAAAAAGTAACCAAGCATATTTCCATTGTATTCGGAATCCTGTTTCTTCTTCATTCAAGAATCTGACGTCTTGGAAATTTATATACAGTCATATTTTACTTTTCAAAACTTTTGTTTAATTATTAAGGGTATGCATGAACTACCTTGAATGGTTAAGAAATTTCCATGTAAAGTTGGAACAAGTTCGAAAATGATCAATAGTTTAAAAGTTGGAAAGTCTGAATTTAATTTTGAATTCTTTATTGTCACGGGACAGTGACATCGAGCAACTGAAATATTTTGCTAGAAACATCATTGTGGAAAGATAAAATGTATCTGTTCCTTTTAATTACTTCGGATGGCACGAATTACGTCTTCTTTCTACGATTAAAGGATAAAAAATAAATAAATGATCAATATAAATTCGAGGAACGCGACGATAAATGAAATTAAAAGCACAGTTAACCATGTTTACAGATTGTAATCTGTAATTGAACACGACCGCCGGCATAAGTCTCGCTTATTGTAAACGTAGAATCATAATAAGCCTCGAAGATAACGATCTTAAGCACTAACGATTTTTTACCGTTTAATGCCTTGTGTACGCGGAGCATTAAAAAATTATTAACAAGCATATATATTAAAATTATATGGTTACATTTATTTTGATATTAGTTTTATTTTAAATGATTTCATATATCATTCCTAAATTCATCAAATGTTTCTGTTACTGTCAAATATCTGTTCTATTGTGTGCATGCAATTTTCGTTGTTTTTATCTTTTGTTTTTGGACGTGATCGCTTCACCTGTTTTTTATTAATTAATTAATCAGGTTTGACACTTCTCTGGAGTCAGTTTTTGTGTTTGATGGTGATTGTACTATTATATATTTGTTCAAATAAACATTTGTACTCATTCATAGAGTTGGTCTTTTAATTGTTTGTACGAAACTTATACCTAAATCTATCAATATACATACTCTGAAATAAATGCATTTTTTAAATCCTGTATATTATTTTTCAGCATGTTCATTCCAAAGTACTTTTCCTGAAATATTTTAATTCCTTTCCATCCAGAATTTGTTTACGGTTACGTTTTTTATGTATCACCTAAATCATCCCCAAAACGAGGAGCCTGAAGTTTTGATGCGTCACATATGTCGAGTATTTCTTTGGCTTTTCTAATTCTTATCGCGAGCATAAAAAAAATGTAAACGACTTTGAAATTCACATGTGATAAAGTACACGGCTCTGCTGATAGTTGGCAGAAAGCAGATAAAATATAAACAAGCAGAGTCCGATCTCCGGTCTGTGTTTTCACTCCCGGAGAAGGGAAAGAGCTGCCAGGGGATCTTGGACTGATAAATGGCTTGCCACATCCAGGCGACACACCCCACGTACATTTATACAAGAGCAATACCAAGACGATACAACGTAATACCGTCTTCAACTGAGAAGCACTTATTCGTTTTACTGTTTGCTATTCCTTCGGTAAAAAGATAGCGTCGGGACGATTTTTTTCGTAACTCCTTCATGACTTAACGATATCAACTACTTCGCGTGATATATTTTTGTATTTATTAACCTCCAGTGAATTTTGACCTGATGGAAGAAAATTTTTTTTCATTAACATTCAAATTACACGTTACTTTATTTACTGCTTCAACAAACATTTAGATTTTCTTTTTCACGAACGAATTTGAAATTTTGCCAGATGTTTTTTTTTTTTGGTCTGACAACATATTGATTAGAACTACTGGAGTATATAACCATTTTCTGTACTCTTGTTAAATTGATTTTTGGTATTCTCTGTCTTTTAAAACAAAAGGTAATACATTCTTTCAATGATCCAAATTAAATTTTGAAATTGTTGCGTTGAAAGGTTGAACGAGAAACAACAGTTTTTATAACCATTTATACTCCACTTGTTTTCCGTTTATTCATTTTCGTTTCCTTCCAACTTTCGAATCCTTTTTTCATTCAGCTTTTTTTCTTTCCAAACGTATTGCTTTTTTTTCCCTGCAGTCTTCCTCTTTTCTTCTTCTTTCACTTCTTTGTATTTTTAACTTTACTCTGACAAACTAAATCTTAATTAGAAAAATGGAATTTTCCTTACCAGTTGGAAAATTAAATTTTCAACTATTTTCTTTTTTTTTTCAATAATGCATAGAACTTTTCAGAATTTCGTATTAATTTATAAATAAAAACCATTTTCTGATATAATTGGGAAACGTGTTTTCAATTCACATTTTTCTCCAATAAAAATTATATTTAAATAAAACAATTTCAATGAATTTTACCATGACAAAGAATGCGTAATGTGTTCGCTGAGATCAATACGCTTGTAACAGTTTTAACAACATGATTACCTGATTTCATATTGCAGTACCGAGTGAATTATAAAGTAAATTCATTACCCTACACAACCATCTTCGCCCAAGCATCTGGCTTCAAAGTAGCATGGAAGCTTCCGGACAACACTGGTTATCGTATTCACAGATCCGTACGCGAATTGCACGAAAGTGCAGAACTATTGTACGAAAGGTAATAAATACTTTAATAGCGAATTGAATCATTTAATGCCTTTAGTTAGATTCGTACTCTCACAAAAACAAAACGTATTAACGAATATACGATGAAACAATTTGAGTTTTGACATCA
>JABFQA010000399.1:0-20574 GCA_022817065.1 Probaryconus sp. ZL-2020 | reverse complement strand
TTCTTTTTTTTTTTCAAAATTTATAAAAATTAAAAATTTACAATTTTATACTTTGTAAAATTTAGAACTGAAATCTTTCAATACATAAAATGTTAAAATCATTTTATTTATCATCCAATTAAATTTATCAAAAATCTATGTACCAAAAGTAAAGTTAAAAAAAAATCTGAATTCATTTTTTTCATCAGATAAAACGAATAATAACGAGACTGAATCCGCGGCCTAGTTTCGGATATATCTTAATTGTATCTTCACGAAAGACAATGAATCTAGCGGAGAACCTGAAATGTCACTTTCGTTTTAACATTATCCACGTACGCGTGACATCAAAAACAGCATTTAAGTGTGACAAATGATGTAATATGTGGGTCGAATATTTTAGCAACAATTAGTGTACGCGCTAACAATTTTACGCCTCGCCACTTCAAAATCATCATTTGCCTCTGTTAATTACGTTAAGACTGCCGCAATGGATTCAGAGCAATTAACGTTTATTGCTAAGCGCACCTTACTCGCGAGTCATCGGTTCGGTCTATAAAAAGCGCAAATCACCAACCTTAACATAACTATTACATACTCGTCATAACAAATTTTTCTGCTAATGAATTAACATCTTCAAATATATATAACAATTATATTCCTTCGACATTTTTGTATTTTTGTTAATCATTTCATAGGAAAGTCGTTTCAAACAAATTTTTCATATATTTTATACCTAATTAAAATAGATCTATCTATATATAATCTTATTATATTTAAGAAAATGTCAAATAAAAGTTTCAAATTTTACAAAGAATATTTGAAAATTTTCAATAAACTCGATACTTTTTCATATACATTATTGTAAAATTTGTAATTTTTATCTGAAATTTTCTTGGATTGTGCAAAAAGTCGAGTTTCTCTATACTTTATTGTAAATTTTACTATAATTTTTGTTCTCAGTGTGCAGTTCGCATTAGTATCTAATTGTTTTTGAAAATAAGGAAATAAAACGCACGTACTGACGAATAACGATTTCGTACCAGGAATGTACTTTCATTGTTAAATGGACATTGATAAAGACGAGTTCTGCGTGGGTGTACGCGGATACGACCGCGAAATGAACGACCATGTTGCGCGTGGGCAAGATACAATTTCAAAAGCTTCTTACATTCGCTTCGAAATCCACTGCTCGCGGATAAACCGACTTCATTCCAACCCTCTCTTTTGACCATTACAATTTTCTGTTTAATCGTTCACGATAGTATCAGAATTATATATTCCCAAATGAAAGAAAGAAAAAAATAATAGTGACGTGAACTTGAATTAATAGCGAAAACGAAATTGTCAGTGAAAAAATTTTCAAGCCGTTAGAAATATCTGGAACAATATAAATATGTGACTAAGCGCAAATAAAGGGTGGAGCATTGCGGACAAATACACGGCGAAGATAAGATTAAACTACGGAGCGTCGTAGATTCACCGGCATAGGACAAAGGTGTCCCTTAGTACTCTTTATGTTTTACAGCGTTATCAAATATTGAACTTATTTTACTACGAGGATTTCCGATAATACTATGGGTTTATGAAGACGAAACCCTGTGATATCTAAAAACTAAAAATCTCCTTTAAAATGTTTGCAATTGTTAGAAACGATTACAAAAAAAAAAAAAAAAAAAAATAATAAGAAGAAGAATTCAATTCTATTAATTGTTTTATAATATCTTTTTGGTTACTCTTTTAAAAGATTGGAAGTAACCTTTTCCATTAAATATAAAGGGATCATTTTTAAAAGTCTCTGATGTTTCATCAAAGATGATTCGCAATCCTTCGACTACGCCAGAGACGACCTTCCGACACAGGGCTAACGAATCGGATGTGTTTAGGGTCAATTTGTCTATTATCTCGTTGTCCGTTTATTTATTACACTTTCAATCTGCGATGGCGAGTGGAATCGTGAGACTAGCACTATTCACATTTTTTATGTTTAATGAATTGAAAGAAATTATGTTTCCGATAACATAAAAAAAAATTATACGTTAAAGAAAGCGTACAATTCCTTTAAAAATATTTTTAACGCATTTATTCAAGAACAGAATGCTCTATGACTTGAATAGAACTATCAAAATCATTAAGAATATTTAGAGCAAAATTATAAAGATATAACATTTGTTACAACTTTGGCCCAAATGTACAGGTAGACAAAAATTGTAGGAAAAATTACTATACCAAATAGGAATCAAGACGTATCTTATCACTTGTTTAAAAAAGTACGAAAAATGTGTAAAACGTGAATATCTGAAAATCCAAAAAAAAAAAAAAAAAGAAGATTTAAAAAGAAGAATCGTCGAAACCAATGAAGCGGCGCTCTCTTTGAACGTCGAGAAAGTAATGGCTGAAATCAGAGTTCGTTATCTTATCAGAAAAAAAAAGACCGTCCCATATTGACAGCCATCTGCGATGATCCTCGGCTTGTCTGTTTGGTGTGCGCGACGTCGATCACGCAGGTGAGAATAAGCCAAAGGTGGTCTTGTTATCAGAAGCTCTCTTCGGTTTCCCTGGCGTTCCCTCCACGTTTCCAGCCGGCTCCCTTCCGTCGTTTACCGTGTCTAGTACTATCAATGGAGGGGCTCTTAGAATCCGCTGGTACGTTGCACGCGACGGACGCAATTGCGAAAGACCAGTGCGATTTTCTCGCGGATCCAAAAAACTCACTCCTCGAAGACTCAAAATCCCAAAACAAATTTTCTTCTCATTTACATTGAATTCAGAAATTCAACAGTTTTACAAAAAAAGAACATTAATTGTCTTCCTAAAAAAAAATGGGTCCAAAATGAACCAGAAAAAAGTAGACGAATAGAGATGCATTGGTTCCGCACGAAGATCCAGAAACATTTTCTTTTATCTTCCTAATAATGTAACGCGAATAATCGCGAGTGGTGAATTGGTGTGCAAAATCATCAACTGGCCCAGTTCCTCGTGTGAGAATTGCTGGTAACTTTTGTTTCAATTTTTTCTTTTTTCTTTTTTAATTTTGTTGAATCATAATTTTTTAATTTTTTTTTTTTTTTTATTAACCTTGAGTAAGAACAGACGTGAGAGTCAGTGGAAGAGTTTAGGAATGACCGAGTGATAATTTGTGCGCGTGTTTGCATTGTTGATTTGGTTGATGATCAATGAACGTCAAATCCTCGTTGGTGAGTATTCGGAGGTTCGATGGCTATTGGAATTTTCAACGATTTTCCATTCATGTCGTTCATTTTCATTCAGTAATGTCACGAGTTAGTATCAATCGACAAAAAAAGAACATTTCTCTTGACTGTCAGAAATAGGAATGAAAAATGAAGACACATAGCACTTCCTTAATAAAATCAATTGTTTAAACGACCGTTTAAAGTTCTTTAAAGAGTAATGCAATTTTTTTTTAAATTGAATCATTAATGGATACGGTAACATTTAATTCTGTCGGAAATAAATTCTGTTCGTGTTAAATTATATTTTGATAGAACTGTTACGAGAATAAGGACAACCCAGATATCAAATGCATAATAATTTTAAGATACAATATTTTACGAGTTTCTTAAAGTCCTGTTTAAAACCTGAATGACCTTTTAAATTTTATAGTAAAACAAAAAAAAGAACATGCGACAAAAATAGGTTTAGGCCCTGTTTAGAATATTAAATTTTTATATTAAAAATAAGTTATTAAAAAAAAAATTGTTACACGAAAAAGCTTAAATGAAAAAGTTGTGTAAATTGAAAATAACAAAGCATTACACGCGATAAATTCCATTCAATTCTATCACTTAATTTGTAGTGTGCCAATAAAATTCAAGTAACATTTTCAATAACACATCACGAACCGAGGATTAACAACGCGACAAATCGATGCTCGCGAGAATGGGACTACTTTCAATTTCAAATTAATGTTAAAGTGCGGTATCATAAATTCGTGAAAAAAAATTCGAAGCAATTGTTTTATTGGTCCGATTCATTTGGACGTTCGCACAAGGCCAAATATCTCGCGAGTACGATTGAAAGTAATGTGTTCATTACGACTTCAATAGGTGAGTGGATAAAGCTCCTGACTACTAATGATGAAAAGTTCGTCCAAAGTCACTTTAATATTAAAAATGAAAAAAAAAGAAATACAAAAAAAACATGAAAATATATGCTTTGACAAATTTTGTCTCTTCTACTTGAAATAAATTTAAAAAAGTCAATGCCAATTTTCAGGCAAAATGAAGTATATTATATATTCCGTGGAATGTAATTGCTGTAATTGTTAATGATTCTAGAGCAATTAACTAAATGGTTACTTCATCATCGACACCTGATTCTGTATCAATGTTGAACTGCCTACATAGCATTAATGAACGTTACAAGAAGAATAATTAAGCTCTTAACAGAAGAGGTGAATTATGTAATTTGTTATAAATATTGATAGAAGTGAACCGATAAAAAAAATGAAAAATAATCAGTGCAGATGTTTGTCATTTTTACCATAATCTTTACCTCTTTCTTCTGTTGAAGGATTCTGCGACCGCATGATAATATCTAGATCTAGTTACGACTGGCAAACATTATTTGCCTCGTATAAATAATGTACCGCGAACAGCTAAAGAGGTGTTAAACAGTATGAGTCAACAACAATTACCTGCACTTTTTAACTTGATCGCTTTTAGCTAAATTTAATTCCTCGATCTTCTTGTCTGGCAATTATTTCGACAATGCAACAATTTGTAAAATCACTTCGATTTCATTTTAAAAACAACTTTACACTTTTTTTCTCTATTTTTTTTTTACGATGATTGCTTTTATTCTTATAAATATGCATTGTTGAGATTAATATATGAAGATTACTGTAAACATTGTAAACCTCGCGATGTTTAAAACCATTTTAGTATCTGTAATTATTAAAAAAAAAAAATAATAAGGAAGTACTAATCGTTGTTCAAACTATTTTCCTTGAAAATGAATTTCGAGAAACAATAACTAGATTTTTGCAGAAAAAAAAAAATGTGTTTTTCATTTTTACATCGCTGAAATGAAATTTGAGTTACTGCTATTAAACGATTTGCAAGAAAGTCTAGTTTCGTCTATTTTTTTTTTTTTTTTTTCGAAATACAATAACTTACGTTTGTACCAGATGGTATTGTAACACCATTCGAGACGGTAGTTCATGAACTGCACGTGTCAAAGTGACTAATATTTTTTAAAAATCATCAAAGCGAAACGACTGTCATAAATATTTATACAGATGTCAAGATGTTATACAAATCACAATTTTCTTCTATTTTAACTTCGACGTATTGCCTTGAGTTTTATGATATTGTGTAATTTTTTTTTCACGTTAAAAAGGTCGAGAAATATAATTAAAATATTATTGAAATCAGTCTCGTGGCTTAGTTGTTTTCTATTTCCCTCGAAGTCTCAGAAATTTTTGATCTTCGTTCATTTGAAATCATAAGATACAGTAATCGCTTATGCAAGTCTTGAAAGATAGTTCGACCACACAGAAAACGTCGAAAGAATTTCCTTAGCGGAGATAATGTTATTGATACAACCGAGTGCCGACACATTTCCTGCTTTCTTTCTTTCATTGACTTTTCATTAACTCACACTACCGGCCTGTAGAAAATTTTAAACAGCTCCAACAAAGCGATAAACGCCTTGAGAATATTTTATTATTACACGGTACTACAGAAAGGATAAGTCTCGTATAATTGTACGTACCACGTGCTGGATTCTAATTAGACGATAATTCATGCGAACGTGCACCAACAGACGCTCATAAAAGATAGAAAAAAAAAATTAATGTTTTCAGTTATTGCAATTATAATCGGTATATGAAATGAGTGATTCGGGAAACAGAAAATTCGAAACAGAAAGACAACGCTTTGAAATTGTAAAATTCAAAAAGACGTTGAGTTACGTAAATAATATAGTTTTTGACGAGAAATAAAATAAAATGTCACTGTCAATTGACTAGCCTTGAATGATTTCGACGGATGTTCTTTGGAACAGCAATCTGGAGTCATTTCAACGTCACGTGTGGAGGTCAGAAAAAAGCACAACCCTGATAATACAGTGGATAATGGCTTGAAAAATTTTGAAGCGGGGATGTTCATTTAAATTCATGAGTTAATCTCAATTCCCTTATAACAGTTTGATAACAGACAGATTCAAAATGATGGTTAAGTTGACAGAAAATTCGTCAGCAGAAGATTCAAAAATTATTAATTTAAACGTTGAGAAGACACCAAAAATGTTTTCTCAATATACATTTTAGTTTTCTCAATTTTTAAATTAATAATTTTTGAATGATCTGCTTGCGAAGCTTCTGCCAACTTAACCATCATAGATTCAAATGAAATACTTTGGTTGACAGAAGAAGAGCGTACAATTGTTCCATAAAAAAAGTTGCAAGAGCTTTCTGTACTTATACTCGATGCTAAAAACACATGCCAACCCTATTTGTCTGCTGCTCGATATATTGATCTCGCATGACTAAAGGAGGTCCTCAGTAGGGCAACAGTTGGAGATATAATCTTATGTTTCTTGTGCTACAAATTATATCACCTGGTTCACTTTCTAAAAATTCATTACTTATGTAAATACTTTTATGACTATGTTTATCATTCTGAACTAATTTCACTCTTCATTCATTATATCGTATGCAATTTTGTAACACTTTTATTTTAGCCTAACGTAAAATAAAGACACATTTGATTTTTGTATGGCCATTAGAAACACGTGGCGAAGTTACTGACAAGTTTATTTTTTTTTTCTTTTTGTACATTAAAAACTTTCTTCTGATGACACAAAAATATTTCTAAGAATAAACCTTCGTTGGTTTGCATATGTATTTTTTTCCATATTACGTGTTTTGCCTGAACAACTTATCAAAAGCAATATATATGTAGTTTATCATATTAGGCAAAATACACAAAACGTGCTAATGTTATCAGATTAAACCAATTGGCTGAAATGATTTTCTATCCTCTCAGTGAAACATTACTCACTGAAACAATACCGAGATAAGATAATTGCTTAAAAATATTTTCATAGAATCATAAGACTAAAAAAAAAATCTTATTTCTTTCAATAACTTTTAATGCGTTAAATATTCCATAGATCGTTCGTGAGTCTGAACTATTACAGTCTCTTTAATTCAGCCC
Source organism: Probaryconus sp. ZL-2020 (assembly GCA_022817065.1). NCBI lineage: Eukaryota > Metazoa > Arthropoda > Insecta > Hymenoptera > Scelionidae > Probaryconus > Probaryconus sp. ZL-2020. Next base: position 13,414 of record JABFQA010000399.1, on the reverse strand, counting down.
TTTTCTTTAAAAATCATTAATCATGAAATCCATTGCAATTTAGAATCTATCAATGACTAAATGCAAAATCTTGCAAAAAGCTGCGTTATAACGACAGGCCAATGAAAGTCAATAAACTGTGATGAGTAACGGAGAGCGGCCAAGAGTAGAATTAATAAATTAGTCTACTTGCTAGAGAAACACGTTACAGTACGAACTGAGTCCGGGTATCGTTTGTACAGTCAGCAGTCACTGAAGACAATTGACTAGCAGTCGCTCTGTATATAATATATGTCTGTGACCGACGTCGCCGTCGCCACCCCCCAAATCCTCTCGGTCTCGAGTACGCTCTGACGTCACATCCTGCCTCGAAGCATGGAACCGCGTCGAGGCACAATCTCTCGCATGGACCAAGGCGCTTACGGTTTGCAACGACGATTTGTAAACCCTCTCCGCCGCATTGGCTACACATAGAAAAAAATTGTAGGAAAAATTACTGCACCATATACTTTCCCTGGCTGGAAAATTACCATCTTTTTTGTTAAAATTTGTCAAACTTGTCGAAACTTTTTATTAGAAAAGATATTCAATTTTACCTGAAAAGATCGTAATTTTTCAGAAAGGGAAAGTATATCCGCAATTTACCAACAAAGATGGTAATTTTTCTGAAACTTTTTTTTCCATGTGATCTATCATCAGTTTCACTGTCGATTCCACAAACTTGGAAAGAGAAAACAAAAAATGAATTCAGTTACTTGTGTTCTTATCGATTGATCCTAATTTTGGATTTGAACTGAAGAAATATCGTAACACTGAATGGCGTTCTGAAAACACAGTTTTTTTTTTTTAACACAGATAGAAATAGTGTAGTCATAAAGAAAATGCATATTTTGCAACGACGTAAAGTCGATCATTAAAATGTATGAACGTTCGTCTCGTGACTTCGGATAACTGATTAGAGCGCATTATAGAAACGAAGCAATTCTGTTATTATAATTAACATCACTTGCAGTTTGTAACGTTTGTTTACGACATGCTTTCCTGTTTCATTTAATCCTTATAAGACAAAATAATATTATCTCGACGCGAAAAATTGTTTTGGAACTCCCATTAAAAAGTTAAGTGAAGTGTGTTCATTGACGAAATGAGTTTCCTCTGTTTCAGTTTGACACGTAAAAATGGACGATGTTAAAAATGAATTCATTCCAAATGTTGTCTCGCAAGACGCTACGTAACTATTTTTATTTATGATTGATAAAAAAGAAAGTCAATATTAAACGTAAAGATAAATGTGACCTATTAATGATGTTTCTGTTACACCATGCCGACGAACTTATGTACTTTAATAACGCTAGACACATTATAAATGCATTAGAATTTTTCATATCTAAACCAAATCAATAAATTCTCAGTGGAATCATTGAATTCCATTAATGGTATTAGCTTCGAATTAGAATTAGAATCTGATTCGTATAAAACCCATTTAAAATCTAATTTTTTTCATTAACTATTAACAATTTTCAATTCATAAATTATTCCAGAATTAAAAAGACGAAACTGTTATGATTCAAATGTGATTCTGAACGAATAATAACTGATTCCAGATCAGAGCCCAATTAGCATTTCCAATGCAAAACCGAGCTCATCTTTCAATAACAAAATTATGTACATTTAAATGAAAAAATTTCAGCCCAAAGCAGAGATGCCTCGCGTGATAAATCGAAATGAATAGGTGGATATGAAAATGATGTCTGCTCGTTGGACAAAACGTGACGTATGAATCACAGAATAAAAAGGAGGAAGCTATGAATGAAAGATTTAATTCTTATACTTTCTTTTTTTTTTTTTTCTTTTATTTTCATTCGTCAAGTATTTGGCGTTGATTCGAGGCACGATTTTCTGGGGTGCTTTCGGAAGTCGTTAATCCAACGAGAACCGCTGCAATCGCGAAAATGTATCTTGGTTAGTCAATAACCGGAACTTCTTAAACGATTTTATAGGATCGCGTGGGTGGCACCAGAAATGTCCGAGCTTCTTAATTGAGATAGATATTTATATTACTGAATCACTTTTGCTAGAAAAAAACGAAGAGACAATTTTTTTATTTTCCAATGTTCCGCGATAAGGAGGAAGTGACTGCACTGAAATCAAAGTGATATGAATAATTACTATTTTCCGGATATCTCCGGAAAATAAAAAATTTTTATTTTAATAATAATAAAGTTTAATGTGTTTATATTATTTTCAGATATTTTACATATCAAATTTTACTATTATTAATATCAAAATTTCTCATTTTCCGGAGATATCATCAAAGTGATATGGAAAATAGTAATTTTTCAAACAATCTTTTTCTCAGTGTGGGAACACGGTTCACGATTTACAAATAAGTCGAGAAAGAGAGGAGATCCAGCGGGGAAAGGGGAACGGATCACCCTCGATGCAAACGTTGCCGTAATTCTACACTAATGCACGCGCGCTTTAAACCAAGGCAGGAAGAATGGCAATCTTATTTAGAGCACAAATTGCGTTAGAGGAATGTTGACAAATTTTTAAGCACCTTGATAACAAAAAATTTCCTTCTGCATCTACTTAATCCAACTTTTATAAAATATCAGTTTGTTCAAGATCTATGGTTTTTTTTTTTTCTTTTTTTATAGCGGATGAAGTACAATGGCCAAACGATGCAGTTGGGTCCTGGGGGTCCTAGTTCTAGTGCACCACCTCGTGATCGCCATCGCGAGCGTCACAGACTCGCCAGGAGGAGAGACCTCGAACGAAACCGAATCCTTCACGACCACCAGGAGTATACCGGAAAAATGCTTACTTCCGTTAGACACTGGCACGTGTACGCATAACATCTACAAATGGGCGTTCAACAAGACAGCGAACGATTGCATCTCGTTTGCCTACGGTGGATGTTCCGGCAACGAAAATCGGTTCACCTCAAAGGTGGAATGCCTGCATTATTGCATCGGCGGCCCTGAATGTCAGTAAATGTCCTTGTCTTCTGTTTACCTTTTCCTTTTTTTTTTCATTATAAATATTTTTTGAATTAGGAAAAAATGTAGATACACTGAGAAAAAACAAATAAGAATTACTATCTTTGTTGGTAAGGTGTGTATATACTGTCCGTGGCTGAAAAATTACCATCTTTTTTCGTAAAGATCGTAATTTTCCAGAGAGGGAAAGCATATTAGCACTTTACCATCAAAGATGGTAATTTTTCCAAAACGTTTTCTCCGTGTAGTACACAATTGTAGTCACTATAATATAATAATTATTGATCTTTTAAAGACACATTGGCACCTTACATGGTAACAAAAGGTAGTGTCTTTGTCACGACAACTACAACCACGACGACATCTCCAGCATCGACTACTTCGAGTACCCCACCCCCGACCTTCACGCCTCCGGTGCCTACAAGGCCGCCAATTCCAAAGCACGAGAGAGGGAAGGTAATAAATGTCTTCAATCGAAAAGCATTTCTTACGAACGCAGATAATAACAGTTTGATTGATTGAACTAATTTTTGGTTAATGCAACTAAATTTTTAATTACAACATTTACAAAGTTTATTTAATATCACAATCAATTTTATTTCAACCAAATCTATTTGGTTGATTTAATCTATACTTTTTGCACGATACTCAATCTATTAATAAAATGTATGTCTACTTTATTAAAGGAATTGACTTTTATGGAATCGGGCTATGAGAAAACGTTCATGTTTGCTCAAAGCAACACGTTCATTCAACTGGACGGTAACGGCATAAAAACCTTCCAATTAAGGTAAAGATTATAATTTGGTAAAAATTTTGCGTAAGAATAGAATGAAATGACTTACCGTTGTTCGCAGATTATGTCGAGAAATATCTTTCAAGTTTCGTACAAAACTACCTCATGGTTTATTAGTTTACCACAGTGTCAAGGATAGACCAGAAACACTAGATCCTTATGCTCTTTATGTAATAGTTGAAAAAGGCCAGTTGAAAGTGGTGCACGTATTCGGTAAACAGTCGACCAGCTTGACTGTCGGCGAAGGTCTCAACAGAGACGAGTGGCACAGCGTCCTTGTTAGAATCGACGTTCATCGGTCCAAACTTATCGCAAGAGTGGACGATAAGAAGGAAGAAACTACTTTGGAAGTGTTGGAGAGTATTGCTAATTATGGCGTGTCTGAAGAATTAGCATCGGTTGTTCTTATTGGAGGTAAATTTGCACTTTACCTCAAAACAAAAAAAAAATGAATTACATACTGAGAAAAATGAGATATTAAAAAGTAGCAACACTGAATACAAAATTTTACTATCAGTGTTAGTAAAATTTATTTATTATAAAATGTAAGTTAACTTTGGAAATTAATTAATTATTAGGGCTGAGTTCAGAAGAACGTCTGCATGGAGTGAAATATATCATTGAATCTTTTGTGGGCTGTATCAGGGATATGGTTTTAAGTTCAGGTAAATCTGCGAGTGATCTTCTTCCAATTAAACCACTCATTGCAACGAAACATGAAAACGTCAAAGAAGGATGCATCGATAAGTACGTGTACATTTAAGCCTTTCATACAAAGAGAAACATACATATTTGAAGGATCAATAATTTTTTAATTCATAAATGGATTTCAGGTGCAAAACAAGAGAAAACTTATGCTTCGTTGGCAGTCAGTGTATCAATCATTACAACAGCTTAACTTGCGACTGCTTTGGAACAAGATACGAAGGAGAGCGATGTGACGTTTACAGTATGTAACATTTCAAAAAATGTATAATGTGGAAATTTTATATTTTACGTTCAATCTAAGCGTTCTAAATTATGTAATAAAGTTTTGTTCTGTGAACACTTGACGTTATCAACATTTCTTTCATAGAAATCTCACTATCTACATCTTGAGTTTCTTTTAAAATATTTTGAAATCTGATAATCATTGTCGCAATCATAGCAAGATGTATTCATTTAATTGTCATTTTTAGCTGCAACAATCCTGACATTACGTGGATCTTCTTATGTATCGTTTCGAGTATACGATTGGAAAGATCGCGTTCATTCTTCAGTGAACAGGATTAGTCTTCTTTTTAGAGTACGTTTTTTAATATGATTTTTAAATCATAAAAAGAAATAATTGTCATTTTAAATGGTAATGTTTTAATGTTAGACAAAATGGGACGATTCTGCGTTATTCTATGCCTCTGGGGAAATAGATGGCACCTCACATTATATAGCAGCCTCAATAATGAACAATTCCGTCCACGTAGAACTCGATTTTGGGCACAACTCAAAAATTGGGGCAGTTCTCGGAGAATACGTTACCACTGATCAGTGGAACAATTTAACTATCTTCCACAATAATTCTATGGTTTACATAAGCCTTGACAACGACGTAAAACTGCTCGAGGTTCCAGGGGAAAATTACAACATGATCATCGATCCTGAGATTTACATCGGCGGTGGACCAGAATTGCACAAGAAGAAAGGATTGGTTTCTTATAATAATTTTGCAGGTGAATATTTAAAAAAAAAAAAAATTACATTTCCATTCCGAATTGTCGATTCTACTGAACATGGTGTAAATGCTTTTGGATATGTTGCAGGATCTCTAAAATACGTGTTTTTTAAAGACAAGTCCATTATTTATGAACTGAAAAAATCCAATCCAATGGTGCATTACATTGGAGTGTTGGAACCAGAGTACCTTGACGTGGACGTTGAGGTCATCCCAATAACTTATCCATTTGCCAGTAGCCACATTTGGTGGCCTATTGAAAGCAGAGATACGTTGAAACTTAATTTTGACTTTAAAAGTTCTAAGGCTGTAGCCGTCGTTGCGTCTGGCGATATTACAAGTAACGAAGGCCTCGGTTATTGGGAGGTACTAAAATATATAATAAATTACCATTTTTTTTTTTTACAATTAAATCAGTCTAATGGAATTCCTAAATGTTTTCTATTTTTTATTTTCAAACAGCTACGTCTGGTGAACGACGAGATACGATTTCACCTGATACCTCTTCTGACAGAAAATATAACTGTCTCAGCATCTGTAAAATTTCCACCTTACAACACGACTTGGCATGCCGTAGAATTGAATTACACAAAGGGTGAACTCAGCATTTTAGTAGATTACAGGAATAAGCAGACAAAGCTCTTTTCCATGGGATTCGAATTAGGCGATAAAGTTATCATAGGAAGTGGAAAGAGCAATGCGGGTAAGCGTAATACTATTATCGCAGTTTCAAATTACGAAGACATTATTCAGCAACACTATCAGCAGTGAGAAAATATATACTGTCATGTATATATTAAACAGTATTGTCCACTGTGCAAAAATCACGTTACTTTGTCTTAATCCGAATAACGTTCTTATTTTATTTTATTAAATTTATTTTATTATTTTATTAAATTGAATAAGGATAATAAATTATTTATAAATAAATCATGACCAAAATCCAAAACGATTCTAATGCTATATGTATTGTTCTATAATACAGAACAAATAATATTTCAATGTGAAAACTTAAAATCTAAAAAAATTGATGATTAACTTCAATGTATCATATGTTATACATTAGTAGTGAAAGGGTTAATATAAAAATACGTTTATTTTTTCCAGGTTTGGTGGGTTGTATGAGAGAAATTAAAATTAACGACGAAAGAATAGAACCACGTCACGTCATAAATACTGAACGTGTAATTGGAGAAGTTGCGATAGACAACTGTCAATTTGTGGATCCATGCAAAAGACCAAACACTTGTGAACACGGTGGGAAATGTTCTGTCAAGGAAGACAGAATAACGTGCGACTGTACACACACAGGATACATCGGAAAAAATTGTCACTTTGGTAACTGATAAAATAAAAACCGATTAACGTCATTTCCAATTCAAATTATACGTACTGATAAATAATTATTTGAATTTTAGCCCAATACAGAAAAACGTGTGAGGAATTGGCGCTTTTGGGCTACACTCAAGACGACGTTTACAAAATTGATATTGACGGAAATGGCAGATTCCCTCCGGCTCTGGTGAAATGCGAATTTCAGTCGATTGAAGATTCCACGAAAACAATAGTCGAACACAATTTGCCATCGCAAGTGGACGTCAGGTCAATTTCAGAGCCTGATTTCTCTTTCAACATCATGTATCGAGAGTTCACGCCGGAGATGCTCCAGGAATTGATCTCGCATTCGCTTTATTGCAGTCAGTATGTAAAGTACGACTGTTATAAAGCTCCTCTTGAATTGCACAGTGCCACGTGGTTTTATGGCTCCAAAGGAACCACTATCGATTACGTTGGAAACGTGAATAGAGGCTCCTGCCCTTGCGGCAGTATGTAACATACCTATTTTCTATTAATAACTCCTACAGAATGAAAAATAATCTCTCGTGTAATACAATAGAATATAATCCTATTGGAATCACTATAACTCAATTGTTGTTCAATATAAAATTTGCATCATAAACAAAATTTACATTAAATTATGTCATCGAAATTAACAAATTTTTACTTACTGGTAAATTTTCTTTCTAATTCAATTCACATTCTGCACAGTGAACAGGACATGCGTTGTTTCGAATCTGAGCTGTAATTGCGACTGGAAATCTGCTGGCAAATGGTTGTCCGACGAAGGGTACTACGAAAATCCTGAATCTCTTGGAATAACAAAGATGGTGTTCCTTCAGCAGAAGGATCTGGAAGAAGATGCTCAAGGAAGAATCACTTTAGGACCGTTAGAGTGTGTGGAAACAAGTAGGATTATTTGGAGTTTCCCAATGTAGACATTTTTCTGTTTTGCAAAATGTTTTTGTATTTCTTTATAAATTTATAGATACCCAAAAATACGTGGTAACTTTTACGACGTCTCAATCGTATATCGAGGTGCCAGGATGGCGCAAAGGTGACATTGCTTTCAGTTTTCGAACGACAGGGGAAAAGGCTATTCTTCTCTATCAACCACCAATTAGAAACAAATATCCATCGTTTATGGTGGCTTTAACTTCTGATTATCGTTTGACATTTAATTTCACTTTAAACAATGGTGCCGTTCAGGAATTAGAAGTCAAGAGTAGAAGAAAACTTAACAACGGAGAATGGCAGAAGATCTGGATCGATTATAATGATTATCACGTTAGATTCATGATCAATACAGATTTCCAGATGGTCGACTTGTTGCCTGAAGAGGAATTTGGACCCTTCGAAGGGTCTATGTTTATTGGGGGAGCAACAGCGTAAGTTACAATAGAAAGTAATGAAATATAAAAGTTAAGGCACATTTATAATTTGAGATTTTTAATGACAGAGAACATCTTAAAACATCGTCAGTTCGTCAAGGACTCATTGGATGTTTCCGAGGTCTGGTTGTGAATGGAGAAATTTTGGATATTCACAGTTACATGTCCGTGCATTTGTCAGAAATTATTAAAGATTGTAAACCATCCTGCCAACCGAACAAATGTCAAAATAATGCAAGGTGTGTAGAATTGTGGAGCAATTTTGAGTGCGTTTGCGAAAATAGGTGGGCTCATTTGGGCACTTACTGCGAAACCAGTGAGTACATTTTCAATTTGTCTGTTAATTTTCATTCTTTAAAATTTTGTAAATTGTTTATTGAAATTTTTAACTTACCGAACAGATATAAATAACAAAGCACTTACGTTTACCTCTTCGAGTGCCTTTGTAAAAAAGAATTACATTGGTCCAGGAGATGACGAAGAAAAAGATTTGTTAAGGAGTATGTTGTCAAAAAATGTTTTAATCAATCTGAGAACGTACGATACAAATTCGCTCATTCTTTACGCTAACGACAACTTAAACAACTTTATTCATCTTTACATTTCCAATGGGACCAAAATTGTATACTTATTCAATGTGGGAAATGAAATTAAAAATATAACAGTAGAACATCCAGGTAATTACAGGTGAACATTGTTAAAAAATATAAAAGATTTCTAGACAACATTTAAATATATTTCTATTATAATTTTACTAGACGTAAATAAAGGGATCTCTATACAAATTGCAATTATTCGAAATGAAAAATCAACGACTTTGCACGTAAATGAGAACAACGTAACTTTAGACGCTATTCCTTATCCACTTTTTACTTATTCAAATGAACCTTGGATTAATCCTGAGAAAGAAGTTCTGGCCCCACAAAGACCGCCAGCTCCGCCCACTGATTATTTTCAGGTATCATAAACAATTGTACAATGTCTTCTCTAAAATATTTGCATTCTAAAGAGTAATTAATGATTGTTATCAGGTAAATCTAGGAGGGTTTGATAATTTATTACGAGCTGGTCCCGAAGGAAAATTAATTCAGGGTTACATCGGTTGCCTTCGAGGACTCAGAATAGGACAATATCTCGTTGATTTGCCAAGTCTGGCAAATGAAGCGAATCACGAAGGCAGCAAAGGGGTTTTACCAAACTGCCTAATGAAATGTGATACAATTCCATGCAAAAATAATGGAATATGTACTGAAGATTTTAGCAAACAAGAATCATCGTGCAATTGTGAACTGACTTCTTATTTTGGAGAATTTTGTGCTGACGGTAAATTAACGAAAGAACATTAAATAATCTATTTATTATTAACTAAATATAATAAAAGTCGTTTTTTTTTTATTTTAGAGAAAGGTGCTGATTTTAGTGGTGAAAGTGTCTTACAACGTGAATTTGAACTCGAAGGAGAAGTGAATCAAGTCAAAGTTCAATTGGCTTTTTCAACAAATGATCTGAGACAAAGAGCCACAACCGCGTTATTGCTTCTGCAAACTGAAAACAAGTAAGTATTTTATTTCACAAAATTAGCATCAACTTTTGCCAAAAATAAAAGAGTTTGTATAACAGATTATTTTTTTTAGGAGAAGTTATTATTTATTAGTAGCTTTAACTTCAGAAGGGCAACTGATATTCGAAGAAGATAGAGAAGGTGCAGCTTATGGCGTTAGACTGAACGACAGAAATTTTTTAAATGGAGCTAGACATAGCATATATTACGTTCGCGACAACAATACGGCAACTTTGCTGGTAAATCATTTAATTATTCTAACATCCAATTTTCATAAATAGAACATTGTCAATGTAACATTTCAATGACAATTTCAGGTCGATCGTGAACAGGTGCAACTGCTTCCAATTCCAATGTTAAGTTACAGCGACGACGACGACAACAACGAAAGCGAAGAAGACGATCAAGGTCCAGGTGCTACTGAAATTCAGATCGGTGGTTTAAACACCACAGATCCTCGGTTCAGCGCATACAAAGGATTCACAGGATGTCTAAGTAGTACGTTATTGCGACCATTTATTTGCATAGAAAAATAATCCAATTATTGTTACATATTAAAAAAAAAAAGAATTTCCTTATCACAGACGTAGTGGTTTCCATTAATGGTTGTGCCGGGATGAAACCATTAGAAGAATACATGCTTTTTACGAAAAAAGGAAGCGAGACGGTCAGAGCAACAATGCCCGCAGGTGTCCGAAGTGCACAGTGCGCCGTTTTCCACGCTCAGCCAAGAGGATTAGATCCACCGAGAAATGACAGTGTGGTAAGTGTACTTTAAAACGCACGCAAAAAAAAGGTTTCATAAAAATTACCAACTTTGTTGGTACCGTAACAATATACTTTTCCAAATCACAAAAAATTACTATCTTACATCGTAATAATTAATACCTAATTTCTTAAGATTTTCTGAAAGGTACATAATTTATAACAGAAATGATATTGTTTTTTACAAAGTAAGATAGTAATTTTTTGAACAAACTTTTTTTTCTACGCGAGTAAAATAAAAAAAGAAACTTTTGCAATTTATAGATACTGAAATTTGTCTTTTCCAAAAATTTAGGGCCGTGATAGAGCTTGGGTAGAGGATCCTCCGGAAAGGATATTGTACAAGTCGCAATATTTGGACGCGACGCACGAAGAGCAAGGAGCCGGCACCTACGTTTTCATAGCGCTCTGCTGCGTTTTCGTTGCGGCTGTTTTAGGTTGCAGCTACGAAGTCTGGCGTAGCGCGAAGAAAGACAAAAAACGTAAGAGATCTCGTTCTGGCTCGACGGCGGGGTCACAGAGATGGCAACCGCCGTTCAATGATACGGTCGTCGCGACCACCGGTGCCAAAACCGTTGGCTTTAAGAACATTAACGACGACGACAAAAGGCCAAATGGTACTCACGCTAAAAATATTTCCAAAGAATACAAGCTTGTTCCTACTACAGAATCTAAAACTGATATGGTCAATGACAAAAGGATTAATGTTAAAGGTGCGTAAATTGTCAAAGAAAAGAAAGAAAGAACAAACGAAGAAAAGAAAAAGATTTGAATGAAAAAAAAAATTGAGATTCAGATTGAAAAAGAAAAAAGTTGATTCGAATAACGTGAAACTTTTTTTGCAGGAATATTTTTTCTTTTGTGCATGGTTATAATTATTTGTGTGTGAAATTTTTAAGGGTTGAAATTGTAATCGAACAGACGATCATAATTGTATTTGAATATTTTGTTGCAGTAGACGAAGAAGCGGAGAAAAAGGAGCTCCTAGGGGTAAATACAGGCCTCGTCTCTAAACCTCCGAAACCAAATCCATTTGTAAAGATTTTTCTTTTTTTCTTTGGAAATGTGTTGTATTGTTCCTTAAAGGAAAACATTGGATTTAAATAGTCGGCGATAAACTTATTGGTTTCCAACAAAGCGCACAACACAAAATCGACACTGAAATGCTTGCATGACTCTTAACTTACCCAAGTCATATACAATTTTATACAAAAAAAAAATTATATGCCAAATTTATAAATCTTTTTTCCAAAAGAAATTTAAAGAATTCTTTTGTTTTTATATATAATAATTCAAAGCACATTACACTCCAATACATTTACATAACACTTTTATATATCTTATATAATGTTAGTGCAAATCTATGCTTCAAATATTGATAACAATTCTGCTCGTGCATTTTCTTTCTACGTGGAATTCAATAACATTTCTGTCAGACCTATTGATCTCCAATAGTTTATTTCCTTAAAGGAAGCTTGTCAGGCTTGCCGAGTATCATTTGCATGTTGTCATTTTTCTTTATTTTAAACGCATGATTTTTTTATTTACAACAAATCGTCTGTTGTTTCACTGTTTCAAGAGATTGTCGATGTTTCAAGAGATTTGTAATTAATACTTGCATGGACCTTTTTAACGTCACAAAAGAAGAAAATAAAATTTAATTTCTCATTTATTAAAGTATAAAAAAAAAAAAAAAAAATTTGAAAACTCAGCATGCAGATTTGGGAATGACTTGTATTTATTTCGGTGCACTGTAAAGTGTTTCTTCCATTCGTGTTGTCTTGTTAGCCTTTCTGTCGCCCTGCGAATTACCGAAACAATTGATAATACCACAATTGAAATAATTGATTCCTGTTCTTATTAATTTCAATTCAGTCAATGGAGGATCTAACGGAAGAACCGGAACTGGAGGAATGTGAGGAGGTCGAGGAGAACGATGACGCCGAGGACGAGGAAACGGAGGAGAAGAGTAACAGCCAGGATACAACGACCGGTACTATCTCCAGGCAGTCACCGGTAAGAAGTTCGAAATTTCCAGCGGCAAACAAGCCGATGCTACAGACTAATTTTTCCGTGACGGGAATAAACGAAATTAAAACCGAACAAATACCCATTAAAACGGAAAACGAGAACACGTATTTCAACGATTTACCTCTAAGACCAGTGAGTCTTTACTTAACGGGTCCGTCGATCGACATAAAGAAACGTCCTGAGAGTATGCACGCGGAAACCGTGACAACGACCTTGATCGAACCAACGAAATAATTATCACGTACATTTAGCATGTAATTTTTCATATATTGTCAATCAAAGTACTTCCAACGAGATACAATACATTTTTTGTAAATTTCTATATTTTAAAATAGACTGTGTTATCATTCACAGTATTTCAGCTAGATTTCATCAATTGGATCTTTGAAACGCACAATCAATTTTACCAGATTTTTTGGTAATCGTGCTGACTCGATGTTCCGAATACCTTTTTTTTTTTTTTTTGTTCATGCAAAAGATTCCAACAATTTTGAAATCTAGTGATAAAGAGTTAAGTATTATTTGCACTGACTTGTAATGGAATGGTGAGATGAAATTTCATTGTCAAATTCTGTCGAGTATACAAAAATTTTTGCAATTAGAAAGTGGATCGAGAGACTCACCATTACGTTAGAAAATGTTATTATCAAAATCATTCAACAGCAAGATGCACAAGTTGTTGCACGATCATTCACTTATCACTAGCTTCATTATTTCTTGATTATCATTAACAAAATACTTCAATTTTAAACCAAATACACTATTTTCAATATAAAACCAATAATTATTAAAACATGAAACTTTTGTTAAATTTTGGCCTATTGAAGAGTTAAAAATAGTTTT
>JABFQA010000398.1:0-20601 GCA_022817065.1 Probaryconus sp. ZL-2020 | reverse complement strand
ATGTGGATGGATGGATGTGGATGGATGGATGTGGATGGATGGATGTGGATGGATGGATGTGGATGGATGGATGTGGATGGATGGATGTGGATGGATGGATGTGGATGGATGAATGGATGTGGATGGATGGAGTGAATCCATCCATACATAATACACATCCATACATCCACATCCAGCTAAATTAACGGAAGCCGAATTTCCATAAGAAGTGTGCGGGGTCCTTTGTTTTAGAAATGATTGCATTGATTTTAGGTAATTATCGATGAGAACTTAAACAGACACACATAAAAGCAACGGTAAACATAATAAAACAAAAAATTGCAAATCACACTTTTTCAGGCGAAAGCTACGGACCCATTACTTTGGAATACATAAATTACGCCATGGCCCTAGGTGTATACTCCGTACGATATCCTGCCGTCTTTTGGTCTTGCAACAAAGCACTAGGTACTATTTTTAGTTTGCAGTTGGTCGTAAACTCCGCTCAGAGTTTACTGGCGTATGCAGGAATGTCCGTCCTTTATAAGGTAATTAACGCAAATGAATAAAGAAAAAGAAAGAAAAAAAAAAACAGGGAAAAACAACAATTACTTTTTATTGTTCGCCTAAAATTCTGAAACAATAAATTCGTCAATTATTTTCAGGTACAAGTTGTCGGGCCATTAAAGGTACTGCCACTTCTTCGGCACCGTGCTGTTGCCACTGCTAATACAATTTCTGCATTTTTTGGAGACTCATATTTTTTACTTAACCCACACGTGACGCTTGCGCTTTTCGCCCTATCGTCCCTGTTAGTCCTTTGCTCTAGTATGGTCATGTACTTGTACGCATACGGAAGGTAAGTTTTGCCCAAGATAATTTTTTTACAACATAAATTTTATGTATAATAATTTTCCGAAATGCCCCAAAAGCAACGGAATGACGAGTTTTAGAAAAATTACCATCTCTGTTGGTAAAGTGCGGATATTTTCCCTTTCCGGATAATATCTTTTTTCTAATATAAATTTTAACAAAAAAAGATGGTAATTTTCAAGCCAAGGAAAGCATATCGGCAGATTACCAACAAAGATAGTAATTTTTATTTGTTTCTTGTTTCTCAGTGTACGAAAGTTTTGACAAAATAATTCAAGACACGATGAGAATTATAAGTAGCAGATAAGTAGCTCTTTCGACTTTGTTCGCGAACCGCAATTAATATGATATATTTTGATAAGAAGTTAAACGACCGAAGGAACTGTTCTTAGACAAAAGCTCATTGATTCACTCTCTAACGAAATAATCCGCTTTGCTCCTCGACCGCCCAAATTCTTCGCACGCGATCAAACGTAATTGATGCTTCTTTTCAATAATCTTCTCAATTTCCCTTCATCCCTTTCACGACAATGAAATCAATCCGCGGATTAAAACCGATGTCTTCGTAAACGTTCACGAGACCACGATTTTCGTAGATTTCAGGCATTTTTACACCAGGAGAAGGAGCGCCGGATAATCCTGCCGAAGGACGGAAGAGAAGGCGACGGAAATTGGGGCTACTTCACGCACTGTGCCGCTCTCTGTGTGTTTTTGGCAATTGCAATTTGCAGCACGCCGTTAATTTACGACTACACTGTCGTTTATCGCGGAAGTTTGGACGGTGCCATATTGGCCTGCATCATTGGCACAGTACTCCACCTGTTTCTCTGGCTGGTTCTATGGGTTTTTCTCACAATCAAGCAAAAGTGGATCTTCAAGTTGCGCGTTTCCATTGGAAGGGCTACGGTTCGTAGCGCCAGATCAGTGAAACTGGTCACGGACCTTGATCTACTGTCCAACAGAAAAGAAGACGAGGACAATTCTAACGCGCCACTTTTGGTCGTTGGCAACGGCAAGACTTACACGATTTCCGACGCCTCGCCGAAGAAAGCTATTATGGGTGTCATCCAGAAAGCTTCCATGGACAGGAGAGCGCGATCCCAAGGTAAACAATTTTTTTTTTGTTTGGAATCCAGAAAAATTGCTGAGAAAAATTTATAACAAGTATCCATAAAATTTCGTTGGATATGTTCCCATACTTCTAAAATCCTGAGGATATCCCCGACGTATATTTCAAAGTTTGATATGGTAAAATTTTATGCTCATAATTTTTTCATGCTCAAAAAGGCCTCAAAAGAAGGATACTCTATGTTTTCAGGTTTTTATTTGAAATTTTTATCTTTGAACCCCTCCTCATTTTTGAACTCCGATATCCCCGACGTATAATTTAAAGTTTGATATGGTATAGTAAAATTGTATGCTCAATATTTTTTCATGCTCAAAAATGCCTCAAAAGAAGGATACTCTGAGTTATCACGTTTTTATTTGAAATTTTTATCTTTGAACCCCTCCTCATTTTTGAACTCCGGATACCCTGACGTATCATGTAAAGTTTGATATGGTATAGTAAAATTGTATGCTCAATATTTTGTCCTGCTCAAAAATGCCTCAAAAGAAGGATACTCTGAGTTATCACGTTTTTATTTGAAATTTTTATTTTTGAACCCCTCCTCATTTTTCAACTCCGGATGGTTTGCAAAACTCCGATCGGCTGCAAAACTCGAAGCGCCTGAGATGTTTGTGAATGAAATTGATTTCGTTTGTTTGAAGGCAACGCAAATTTGGTTGACGTCGAAGCGACCGGTGACATAGACGAGCAAATATATTGGCTGAGGCCAAAGCTGAGGCCATCGCCGGCGCAATCGCCCGCTGATGTCAATGCCGCGTCGACCAACGACAAGGGCTGGTTGAACAAAAAATTGAAGCCGAAAGTCACCTTCAACGACCTGCCTAGTACGTCAGGCTCCCGGTAACTAATAACTTCCTCTCTGTCTTGGTGTCTTTGTGTCGCTACGTTTTTACGTTGCTTGTCCTTTGATCATTAACCAAACGATATTACAGCAAGGTATCCAGGCTTCAGCTGTGTGCATTTCCTTTGTGCATGGATTTAATTTTTTCGTGGACGATTTCAGTTCTTTAGAGCATGCGTTTGCGTTTAATGATTTTATCGTATAAAACTGTTGATTTCTTATGTATAGTAATAAAGGAAAAACCAGACGAGGCGTTGCCGATGGTGGCCCGGATGACGATGGAGATTACGCCACATTACGAGAACTTCCATTAATGACAGCTTTAGATCCGGCCGACGACACGACGTCCGAAGAAAATAAAGTAAGTCCTTACAGACATTTAATGATACTTTTAACAGATTTTTAGGTTGTTTTAGGTTGTTTTTAGGTTCTTTTTAGATTGTTCTTCTTTTGTTTAGGCTACGGTCCACTGAAAAAAATTATTTTTAGTATCTGTAAACTGAACTTTTCGGTTGCCATTGTCATCAACTGTCATGTCAAGTCAATGTAACTTATAATGTAGTAATTGCTTTAACTGATGTCAATGTTTAAATGTTTTAACTGAAAATTTTCAGTTATAATTGCTACACATAATATTTTTCAGTGTTTCAATTAAAATATCTGTGAAATCCAAAGTGTCATTGCCATAATGATCTTTCGTTTAAATCAGTGGTGTGTCACACTCGTTTACCTGTATCTCAGTTATTGGCTCTTGATGCAATAATGCTTTTAATTATATGACTAACGAGCGTGTGTTTTAACAGCTTTTGGAATGTGTAAACGATGATCAAGTGACGTACTATGCGAGCGCTAACCGCGATCTGCGACCTTCGGAAGACGATCCCTCTCCCCTTCTAACCCCCGATCCATTACCCGATCCCACTTCAGGGCCAAATGCGTTACCACTGTCGACTTCAACGACGGCACCCACGGTCAGCGACGTCATAACGGCACCCTTAATAACTAACGCTCAGGTATTAATCAATTAAACTGGACCATATCATAATTAAATGCATTAACCGTAAAAAAAAAAACAACATTTGTATTGGTGTGACACATTCATTGGGATTTCGATTTTTTCGTTACTAAACCAAGAAGAAATGAAAAAAAAAAAGAAAGTAAAGAAAAAAAAAATGGCGTTCCATGTTCACAGATGAACAGCAATGGTTTGACACCTCGTTGTCTGCGACGAACGGACTCGGGGATGCCGCACGAGGAACTAACACCAAGGTCAGACTCGTCGAACTCGCCGCCGTTGGATGCCACGGACCCCAATCGAAATCTCAACGGAAATTGCGGGGGAAACGGCAGCAACGGCGGCGGCAGCAGCTGCAACGGCAGCGAATCCTCGAGCGGTGTTCACAGCAACGCCAGCAACATCAGCAACGACCTGACCGGCTCACAACGCAGAGCTACCAGCGCCGAAGAGCTCCCGAAGACCCAACAGAACCTCCGCGACGAGCTTCAATGGCGCAGCAGTTCTTTGCAGCGCGGTACCCAGCCCCCAAACGCAACGACTACGGTCAACAGCTACAATCACAACAGCTTCGCGGCGACGGCCGCTTCGACGCCGCAGAGCTTGTTGTTCAACGGGAGCCAGGACGCCTTGATCCTGGACAACGTCAAGGAAGCCACTGTGGTGATTCGACGACGGCTCTCGAGGCCAAAGCTGACGGAACCTTTGAACCCTAACGAGGAACCATTCGGTCGGTCCACCAACATGAGGATGACCTCGTTCACTGAGAACAGTGACCTCAGGTCGATTCAACCCTCATCGGCGACTTTGCCCCATTACCCCACTCAGCCTGTGATCAGTTATCCGCATTGTTCGACGATGCCGTTGCCCCACAACAACAGTCTCGCTGGGAACGGCGTCATCAACAATGGCGGACCATCGACGGGCAGTTGCGGATCGGTGCCAAGGCACACGGCGCCGATCCAACAGCAATTGCCGACGACAACCAACAACAACAACAACAACAACAACAATAACAGTAACAATAATGCTGGTGCTGTGAATGCCGTTTCGTCGAACGCGCCGACGACGTCGACATCGCACACCACTTTGCCATCGCACCATAATGGCGTGAGATTGATACACGCGCCGGCTAACCCCTTCGTGAAACGCTTTCCACCGGTCCAGGTGCACGCGCAACCTTGGCCGCTGTCCGGTCACCACACATTCCCACAGCCGCCATCTTCGAGTTCCTCCTCGTCTTCTAATACGACAAAACTGCTCATCACGGCACAGGTGCGACAAGCCGATCGTGATTCAGCCAATTTTTCAATGGCCAGCAGCGGCGATTCGGATATCTGTTTACCACATTAGATAACTTCCAATTTATCTTCTTCTTTTTCTGGTTCTTTTTTTCTTTTTTTTCTTTTATGATGAGAAAGGACTGGCTGCTTTATTGGACGAGAGATAAAATTTGGTTGGTCAGGCTGAACCGTTTTCTCAGTGATTGTGTTGTAATATTTTTTTTGGTTTATGCAAAGATTTCGAAGGTGAATTGAGAAAAAAAGTATAGTAAAATTTAAAATAAAGTATAAGGAAGTGTGACTAAGAAAAGTTCTGATAAAAAAAGTTATAAATTTTACAATACTGTATGTGAAAATGTAAAAGTATTAGACATTTTCAAATATACTTTGTAAATTTTTTTATACAGTATTGTAAAATTTGTCTTGTATCAGAATTTTTCTTTCATTATAAATTTTAATATACTTTTTTTTTCTCAGTGTGTATCAGTGGCGTCAGTCCTGCTCTGTTATTGAAAGTCAATTTTGTATAGGCACCGTTAATAGTCATAAAATGAACGGTGATATATTCGATTAAGATCATAAATTTCTAACTGAATATTAAAAGATCCTTATCGGGCACCAAGTAAAACTTATTTAGAAATCTTCCCCTACAGAGCTCTCTGTTAACTCTCTCAATTACAGGGCTCTTTTAAGTTTAAGCTAAGCCTTTTAATGTTCCGTTAGAGACACGATTTTTGATTTGCAAAATGTTTTTTTCTCGAATGAATAAACGGTTGATTATATTTTTTATATACTTGAATATATTTAACGTAATTTATACTTTTGTATTATTTCCTGCCCTTTAAAATTTTACTCAATTACATTCTATACCATGAGTATATAACTGACGGAACATTGCTGGCTCACTTCAATGAGACGCTTGAAATGAGAAATTTCGACTGCGGCCGTATCACTGCACATTAACGCCGCTAGTGAAGGAAATTTCACAAAGCCTACTGTCGATCAAAAACTAGCAGTATCTCGTCAGTAATATACTTGTCCATTCTTAAATATATTATTCTTTATTTAAAGAATAACGTCTTCTTGTAATCAGAATCCGGTTGAGACAAGTGAATTTTCCACTTAACGGAATCAGATCAGAGTAAAGGCAAGTGGACATTTTTAGATCCAGAATATATTATTGATTGGTTGGTCACTTATATAATTCATTGTAAATTCCATATATTATACTTAAGTAATAATTTGTACAGTATCAATTAACGTTACATTTAAGCGATATTTAACATTATGGAATAATTGAAATTTAATGTTACGATTAAAAGAACTTAGTAATTAGCGATTAATGCGACAAACGGCGGCGCTCATGTTCCTTCAATACGGTGCCTATACTATTGTCAACTTTTGTTATTTTAATCGCGTTAGGTTTACCGTTAATTTATTGTCTTTGCGATCGAAGACTTCGTGCGCCATTTTAAATGGCTCGCGATTGAATTGCGTTATGATACTCAGATAAATTGAACACTCGAAGAGAACGTTCATTCGATGAAGAATTTCCGATTGTTAATAGGATAGATTAAAAGGATAGTCCTTCCGTTTTCAATGATCGTAATGTAACATTTGTCATTTTTCTATTAATAATGATTCATTTAACTCATTCAGTACCGGGTGATTTCACCCCCTCCCCTCCCCATCTTATCCCAACCACGACGTTCGATGATAAAAATTTATTTTCATCATTTGTTAAACGACAGAAAAATCTATCGTTTAATTTTCTTTTTCTTTTTTTTTTTTTTTTCTTTCGATGTGGGATTAGATTTTTAGTACTGAATGTGTTAAACCTGGCACGTGTCGATAAATTATATGAAACAATATATACATATATTTGCTTAGGGAAGCATATAAAGGAATAAGAATCGTAGAACAAACAAAGAAACGAATCAAATAATTTTATTAGAAATGGAAAACAAGTGTGCAAAGTATTTTTACAATTTCAAGGCATTATTTAAAAGAAAAAAAGAAAAGAGTAAAGGATTTCTGTAAGCATGAAATTGTAAATATTAATTTCTTCCGCTGTGAATATAGTTTCGTTCTGTTTTGATCGTTGAGAAGGTTTTCGAACGTTTTTCGAACGTTCAATGAAAGGAAAATAAAGGTTGTAACTTTTGTACGAGTAACGCAAAATCCAGGGAAGATAGCTGATTAATCATTACTTATAGTAATCATTACAATAATATTAATCATTACTTTTGTATTGATCAATGGAATACTTTCATTAACCATAACTTTTGTAATGGTCAATGAAAAATCTTCATTACCCATTACATTTGTAATGGTTAATGGAAAACTTTCATTAACCATTACTTTTGTAATTACTATTAAATGGTTAAGCAATATTCACAATATCTTCCATTAAATGAAAAAGTAATTAAGAAAACAATGTCAAGTCGTAAAAAATGAGGATTTCTCGCCCTAGGGCGAAAAAAGTGGATTTCTCTCCCTATTAAATTTAAACACTTCCAATAACTATTAAAAAGTAATGGTTAATGTTTAATGAAAATTACTCATTTGCACAACACTGTAATTTTATAATACATGGAAAAAAAAAATTTTGTTGACCCATCAGAATTCGATGCAAATGTTCTGACAATACCTGTTGCACTAAAATTGTTTCCATGTATTTGGGATAACGTTATTTCAGCTGGCTCTTATTCCCTAACAGCATCAATGTAATTAACGAAATGAACTCTATGGCAAAAAAAAAAAAAAAAATATCACATATCCATGCACTTTGCCTTGTATTTTTAGATACCCTATACATGTTCAATGTATTATATTTTATTATACGTACCCACACATTTCACAAACATTATATTTATATACATAGATCTTTTACAAAATTGTAGTTATATCCGAGATAAAAAAAAATGAAAGAAAAAAATTTTTCCACGTTTTAACAAAAATGTATAAACATGCTTGTAATAATTCGATTTGAACGATAAACATATCGCATTATTTCGATTTATTTTGAAGGCTTAAAAAAAAATACAGGACATATTTAAACGAAACATTTCTTCAGAAACGACATATTAAATAAACGTACCCTTATCAAAACTTATATCCAATGAAAAGAAAAAGAAAAAAAAAAAAAAAAAGGAAAGTAATGCAAATTACCTTGTAACATAGTTGAACAAAATAATTAATGTCATCGTAACAAAAGTAGTGTTTTATTTTAGTTTCAACATTTCATTAATCAACAGTAATAACATTGATTTTTTACTATTAACTTTTCAAACTAGATCTCTAAATAAAATTCTTACAGAAATCATTGTTTGAACGATGGAATCAAGTGACACGATAGTGTCACGACGAGCCAAGGTTTAAACGAGTTATATAAATTAAAGTCGACACGTTGTTCAGCAGTTTGACTCGTGGTATATCTTGTGAACAATACGTTTTTCATAATCACGCGAACAGAATTACGATTTTCACTGAGAGCCATTTAACTCATTCGCGTTTAAACTAAAGAGTGGAAAGTGGTGGGGGTCACTCTCTCTTACGAGTA
The DNA here is from genome assembly GCA_022817065.1 of Probaryconus sp. ZL-2020. Taxonomy (NCBI): domain Eukaryota; kingdom Metazoa; phylum Arthropoda; class Insecta; order Hymenoptera; family Scelionidae; genus Probaryconus; species Probaryconus sp. ZL-2020. The sequence continues at coordinate 11,919 of JABFQA010000398.1, read as the reverse complement.
TAGTATAAAGTGGGGGGTTTCACAGCGCGAAATTCAAACCTGAATGAGTTAACTCCAAACAATGGAAATTATTCTAATGAAAAACATGGTTTTTATTATGACAAAAAGAATCGTAATTGTGTTTAATATTATGTACGACGTATATTGTACACAGAGGTATATTTAAAAAGAAAAAAAATGGAGTAATAAGAGTGAGAGAGTGACAGGTGCTTTTTTGTATAACGCATACATAAGTCACTATAAACAAGAGGAAACGGATAATTCTTCAAAAAACAAGTTACAAGCATTGTTTCTTAATACATTAAGCGGTGTATAATATCGAAAGAGAGATAGAGATTGAGAGAATGTGTGAGAAAGAGAGAGAGAGAGAGAGGTGCTGTACTATTCGATAGAACGAATAAGTCTTTTATATGAGAAAATATTGAAATTGCCTTTTATATTAAGTAATATTGTATATTTCGTTAAAGTTAAATTTAATGTGTACATTACTGATATAATAATCAGTTTCTTTTCCAAAGAATCAGTAATCTATGATTAAATTGAAGACACCTGTTGATTGAGAATATCCTGAGAAAAGAAAAGAAAAAAAAAAAGTGTATGAATTAATATTCCTTGATGACTTAAAATAAACGTATTTTTATAAGCTGAAGTTGGTGGACATTTATAAACGAATTCATTGATACGTTATCGTTGATTTGGAATGAAATATCGATGCGATTGTGTGGATAAAGGATGTTCATAATGCCTGAATGAAAACGAGAGGAAAAAAAAAAAAGATAAGATGAATAGAATAAAAATATATCAATACAGAATACTGCCACTTTACACGAGTTAAAAAAAAAGGAAGAAAAAAACAACTTAAACTAATTACTTACAATAACAATTATATATTTAATATGTATTCTGATATATTAACTGTCTGTCGATATGCTTGTTGCTATAAATGTTTTGTTATTGGCATCCAAAATGAGATGCCTGATGCTTTCACATGCTTTAAATATATGCGTTATAACTGTCGTTGCATATATACATACAAATTTATAAAATATATACGTTATAACATACATTTTAAGCACACCACATTTTTTGAAAGCAATTTTTTATTTATAACGATCGTAAAATAAAATAAAAAAAAAAAAAGGAAAAAAAAAAAGAAGAAGAAGAATCATTTCTTTCATTGTACCTCGAAAGCGATGATTGATAACTTACAAACGTTGACAATGATTATTATTATTATTAATTAATTATTATTATTATTAATTATTATCATTAAATTACACTTCAATTATTAATTATATGCATATAAAAACACTTGACAAACAAAAACGGAACAACTTAGTCTCTTATGGAGCCGTCGCGACACGAGACACTTTTCTGTTTTCATTTATACTTTTATTTATTTTTTTTTTCTTTTCTTTTAACTTTTGTGCCTAAGTACCAACTGAAAGGAATAAGAAGAAAATTTTGTCATTTTGTCATCGCGATGGAAGCCATCATTTCGGTGAATTATTGCTTCGTGAGAAGAAAATGTTGTTTCTTTTTTTGCTGTGTTTATTGTATGAAGGGTGGTGGTTCCTATTGTTTTCTCGCCTTTGTGACGAAGCGCAATTCCTGGCTTTCGTTTGTCGCGGTCACGCTCGTTGACGGCCCCTGGAATACAGTCTGAGTTTGTGCCATGCGCGACACACCGCGTATTTACAATTCGTCGTGATCCTTAAAAAGAGAAAAAAATTGTTATCATTAGTTTTTCTTTTACATTTTCATTGGGAGCTTTCTAATTTATTTTCCTTTGTTTCAGAAACGAGGAATTCCACCGTTTTATCACTCATGAATTTTCGGTAATGGCGTTTGTCATCATTTTGAATTCAATTATTTGAAATCAGATAGTATTTGATTGATAGAAAATTGTCATTTTTTTTTTTTTTTTTCAATTACCTCAACATCAGGGACGGGGGTTTCCTCCTCGTTGTCGTCATCATCGTCATCTTCTTCCTCTTCTTTCTCCTCGCCATTTTCTTTCAGTTCCTTTTCTCTTTCTTTCCTCTCCTCTTCTTCTTGTTGTTCCTTCATTTTCTTTTCACCTTCCTGCAAGCAGAAGATATTTGTAATTTACAACAGATCAAACAATTACGGATTATTTTTAAAGATTCTTTAGTTAAGATTATTATTAGAGGACTTACAAAAGTTTTCTTGAGTTCCTCTCCTACTTTGCGTGCGTATTCAATATCGTCTGTGATCAGAACATTGTCAAAGATAGTGCCGGATTTCACTTGCCAGAGATCAAAGCCAATGGCACAGATTTCGTCGCGTTGGTAAAGATTTGGATCCGATGAGTATTCGGGGTTATCGATTTCAGGATGTACCCATTCTCCTTTGTAATTTGGATTGTCAATTTGTTTTGGTTTCCATTCTCCCTGAGAAAGTCACATGTCATTGTTACAATAGAATTTACATACAGAGAACATAAAAAAGATCAAATTTACATGAGAAAGACAAGTTTACAAAAAAAAAACTGTACTTTTGTAGTAGAAGTTCAAGTATTGTTAGTAAATCAAATACCTTGAATTCTGGGTTATCGATCATTGGTGCTTCCCATTCTCCGTCCATTTCATCATCCCAGTCTTCTGGTTTGGTGGCTTCAGGATCAGGAATGTGTTCTGGCTTGTCCCAATCGTCAGGTTTCTTATCGTCAGGGTCTGGAATTGTTGGCTTATCATCCCAATCATCTGGTTTCGATTGGGAAGGATCCTTGATTTTCTTCGGTGGCAGGAAGTCCCAATCAGCCTCCAATTCTCCAGATTCTACTTTCTCGTTATCGATAAGAATCTAAAATCCATTACAATTTTAAATTAAATACAAATTTTCAAATCCTTCAAATCTGTTCTCAAACATGTAATCATTTTTTTTTATTTTAAAAGAATTTTGTCGGTCTTTGCCTCTAATGTGCAAGTTACAAAAACAAGCACAAAAAAGTTTCAGCAATACAGTCATTTCTTTTCGAGATCATTCAGCATGATTTTCTCTAAATATCGAGAATACATGACTCTTGTCTCGACATTAATTTAAGAAAAGTGTATAATTGAAAGATTAATTACTTCGTATGTGTTGTCTGGCTTGACAACAAGAGTATACAAATGCGTGTAAACGTCATCTTTGCACCTGACGTCTTTGTTGATGAGCAAGTTCTTGCCTTTGTAATTGAAGATGGCATGAACTTTCTTAGTTCCTGGTCCACAAATGTCAGGTCCTAAAAACAAAGTTTGCTTTAGTTTTCCTTCATCGTTTTCTTTTTTTCTTTTAATTTCTCAAAGATAAGATAGTTAAAATTTTACCAAACATAATCAAGTAGGGGCTCTCTCCGTGCATATCTTTCTGGTCAAGCGAACAGTCGAATACTTTAACGTATCCACCGCCGCAATCAATGTTCTGTTCATGTTTTACACTGAACTGAATGACGAGGTCCTTATCTTTGTTGCTAAAAGGCTTGAATTTTCTACTGAGGGCATAAAACCTGGCATCTTGTGATGTCTGGATACCTGAAAAATATAAGATATAGTGTGAATCAAAATTTCTCAATGCAAGATTTGTTTCTTATCTATTTCAGCTGTTTACAAATAATAACGTGCAATATTTTGGAATAAAAGGCAAATAATCACCTTTGTCTTGTTCTACGTCGTTGTAGAATTTTCCATGACTTAAAACGAATTTTCCAAATTCTTTTCCTTTATGTTCAGAATATACCCAATTTTTCTCCCAGGAATCTGTAAATGAAAGAAGAAATTATTAGCAATTTTTTTTATTTATGAATATTTACTTGTATCGCAAGTGAACTTAGTTGAAGACAATTTGTTTCTTTTTTGTTGAGATAAGCTAAATTTCTTATCAACTATTGATAGTATTTTTTTTTATTACATTTTAATATACACATTTTTAGTAAAGTAAATAAAAAAAAAAGGATATATAAAAAGATGTTAACAAACACAAATGAAATAAAAAATTTATCTTGAACGTTGGTAATGATATTGTAAAAACAAAAATTCATTTTATAAATAATTCTGTCGCGTTAAATCCTAGATTTTATTTATAAATATTCAAATTCTGTTATGTTAATTAACAATGATAAGAATAAAACATTAAAAAGATTATATACAGGAATAATTGTTTGTTACATAAAAATCATTGTGAAATCAGAAACCTGAAATATTATCTTCAAATTTAAAGATAGAAAAATGAATATACATGTTACGAAGCAGTAACTGTAAAGGAGATAAGATTAAGACAATTTAGAACTGTTTGAGGGGGAAAAATAATAACAACGTGGACACTCAATTCAGATAATTAGCCACGGTCCAATTTCTGTTCCCAAGTCACTCGAAGAATGAATCCTTTCAACATTTTTAAACTGAATGATAAAAAAAAAAAAAATTTAATGAAACTTCAAAAAACAAGATTAAAAATCATTTATAATTGTTCAGTATTTTTAAACATTTTCTGAAGATTGTGTTGAAATCTCTCTGAGATAATTTTACCATTTTATTTTAATACTTATTATATATGGAATTTTAAAGTTTTGTGACTTTTTATCTTCAGAAACAAAGCTTGAAATCCTTTCACTAAACGAATTTCCAAAGTGCCAAGTGGCAACTTGGCGCAGCCGGTGTAGAAAGAGATAGAGATAAAGATGCTTGATCGGTAAAGCAGAAAAACTCCCAATAATCACCTTCCAAGATGATCTAATTATACTGTATACAAAAAATGAGACCAATTAATTGTATATTAAAAGATGAAATAATTTCTATGTGTCATAGAATATAATAAAACATGTTTAAAAAGAAATACCTGCATTTTTTAAGAGCGTAGAATTTTTTGTTGTAAAGTGAACAAAAAAAAAATATCTTGATACAAAACAGAGTTGCTTCAAAACAGAAGCATATTGAAAAAAGCAAAGTGCAATGATTATTGACTGAACATTTTGGAATTCCTGAGTGAAAAGTTAAGAAAACTGAATTACCAAAAGTTCCATGGATTTTATAAAAGAGAAATATAAAAACACAGATGGAAAAAGAAACAAGACTTTTAATATGAAAAAAAAAATGAAATAAAAAAAAGTCATCTCATTTGGACAAAAAGATTGGAGTTTGAAAAATGAAACGTTACCCAACACGTGGAAGTCAAAGAGAAACATATTGATAACATATTTTCTTATTTAAAAATGTTATCAATCTTATAATTTTAACCTCTTGCCACATACACACTGACAACTCACGTATGTGTACAGAAAGGAAGAAATCCACGTATACAAATTGATGAATTCCATGGAGTTCTGTAGCTTCGACAGGAACTTTCTACGGGAAGACATTCAAGATTAAGACATTTGATGACAGAGAAAAACTTAATAAACAAGTATAAAGAAAAAAATAGTTCAATTACATTTTCGTTAAAAAAAAAAATCATTAAACCTTTTTCAAAAAAATATTCTAATTATAATTTTCAGAAATAGCCTCAATCCATGAGATCCGAAATTTTCATTGGAGAAGATCAATAAATTGTGGAATAAAAAGCCCACAATCTGTTGGAATGAATAATCATGTAGATTTTGATGGGGGGCAAAGCGGAGACGCGCCGGGCGGAGATTGATCCGACGCTTAACGCTTACGTTGCTGCCACGAGGCAAAATCATTTGCTCCAAAATCTCCCACGACTTCTCTCCCTTCTTCGTCGTGAATCCTCTAAACTCCATTAAAAACTATCGAACCCCGAGCTCTATCTTCTCGAATTCTAAAAGATTCCCACGACAAAAGCCATAGAATTATTCTTACTGGAGCCGGTTGCCTTACGACAGGCGCCATGTTTCGCAAGCCGGTTTCCAAACTAGAAATAATTTTTTCAAAACAAAAAAGCGGTCAATAAAAATTTTTTTTTTTCAGACAACCTTTTGAAAATCTTTTCAAAAACAACAATGATAATAATAACAATAACAAGGGCGTGCCTTGGGAATAGGATGGAATGTGGTGCGCGTGAAGAGCAGGGGGAGGGGAGGGTGCTTTTTGGACATCCGGAGGGTACTCACCGTCGAGGAATTTTTCTTCGAGGAATACATCGGCGTTGACGGCGACGATCGTCAGCGCGACGAGAGCACAGAAGAAGCGCATGTTGAGCAGCGCCGGCACCGGACCGTGTGTCCACCGAACGAAATGGCGAGCCGATTGTCGAGGTAACGGCAAAAGGCAGTTACGCTGTCTAGACGCACACACGCGAGATTCGAGAGTATGTGGCTCCGTTGTCCTGCGACTGTTGAGACAGCGACGAGTAGCAGACAGATGGAGAATTGTCATTGGCCGAGAACGACGGCCAATCGGAGCACACCACGCTCCACGCCGCCGTCGGCCACGATAGCACTTTTCCTCCCGCCCTCGTCGCACCTCTTCGTCGAGGAATCCTGATTGTTTTGCTAGGGGATTTTCTTTTTTAGGTTAAGTTTCATTCATAATAACAACTTTTCGTGAAAAATTTGATAATTAGATGACTCGTTTTGATGATGGGTTAAGACTGATTGAAGTGATTCGCTGAATTTAGAAAGAATCGTGGAATTTGAAATTTGAATTTTCCCGCGGTTGGGTGGTTGGCGAACTTGGCGCGCGGCGGGAAAATTTGAAATGGAGAAAAAGAGATTGTCTTCTTATGATTGCTGAATGTTGTTGAATATTTTATAAATTTAGAGGAATTAAGAAAATAAGCAGAAGAAATTCAAATTGGCTAACTTGGATCTTTATATTTTTGTTATAAAAACTACAATTTTTTATAATCAATGTCTACTCAACACATTAAAATATGTAAAACAAAATATAACGTGGAAGTTCTGACGTAGAAAATATAACGTAGAATTGTCTGTACGCATGTCCATGATTTAACAGTTTACCTTTACACATAATTATAATATATATAAATCGATATTTTTAAACATATTTATGCAGGTATAGCGTTTCATTTTGAGGTAGACCAAGTCAGCCGCTTATTTGTACTTAAGAGGCAAACGTTCATTAATGTTACTGCAAATAAACTATATACCAAACGTACAAGTTTCAAAAATTCTGGATTACTAATCCGCGAGTAACATTTTTTTTGATCATATTCAAATCTGATCCATAAGAATAATTACATATACACAAAGATTTAACATAAAACAACCGCTTTTACGTAGATATCAATCAAGCAAAAACTCACTTCACTTTTATTTTAGAGAAATGCACGATCAAACACTAAATTCTAACATTAAAAACGACAACTTCTTGCCTCTTAAGAACAAATCCATATCTTTACACCATAAAATTGTAATTAATATTAATCAATAAATTAAGTGTTACTTTCTTTACATATATTGAAAATGTATTTATATTATGTATATATGCATAATTTTTTATACATACATACATACATACATACATAAAGATATCAATAATTATGTATGCGTGTATAATCGTATGTCTGTATAGATGCAGACACCGTGTTAACTCACGAGCTGTGGTGCCTCAGCAGATAATGGACTAAAGTAAATTCTTAGAAATGTATACTAAAAGTCATCAATTCCTCCATCAGGTACACCTGCTCGAACCTTATCCAGAACTTTATTCACAAAATCTGTCGAATAGTTCGCTATTCTTACTTCTGAAATTATAATAAATTTCATTTTTAGTTAAATTAATAATTTAATCTCGATTACACATTCGAAGAAATATAAAAGAAATAAATCTTTTGGGATCATCTTACTTGTAGCATATTTGCAAGTTTTCTCCATTTGCTTGGTAAGTTCTTCTTGATTTTCAGGATTAACTTCTCGTAATTTAGAAGCTAGAGTTTGTTTCACTTGTGAAATTCCTTGTATCAAACGACCTAAAATAAAAAAAAAAAAAACATACAATTATTATTAATAATACTTGTTATGATGCAAACCAATCTATCAGATAATTGTAAAATAAAAATTGTTTTACTAACGGTGTTCTTGTTCAAGGCCATGAAGTTTAATTTTATTAGCTTCGTGTTGGGCTTTCTTTTTCAAGCGACATGCACGTGATGCCAATTTATTCTTTTCTTTGCGCGTTTTTGGCCGCACCGTGAATGGCAGTTCCGAAACTGGCGTCATGTCATTAATAACACGAGATAATTTATCCAATTCGCGACCAATGCTAAAAAGTTTACGGGGATTTGGAGTGAGGTCATTGCCGTCGCCTTTCCTTGCTTTCCCGCTGTGTTTTATTCCCCTTAAAGCACAGTGTGGACTAAATACAGGATCTGTCGCTTCATTTAGAACATGTGGATCTTCCAATCTTGCCCGCGCCACTAGTCTCTGACCTTTTGGACCTTTTGCTTGAACGTTATATTGCCAGAAGAATCTCTCTTTTTTTGAATGTCTCTCTTTAGCATCACCTCCCATTCTGATCCCACTTTGATCCTCACAATCACTTCCTCCACTATCTATTTACACAAATTAAATTATTATTACAGATTATATTATTATTATTATTATGCAATTAAACCTAAATCTAAATACTGTCAAATATGTTTATTTCCTTTTTTTTCATTGAATATAAAATCTTAGTATAGTTCAAAAATTACAGTATCTCTAAATAAAACAGTATAGAGTATATAATGCATAATAAAATTACAATAAACATATATTTGTGATAATAAATGTATCTATTATAATTTATGAATGCTTTTTATAACGAATAATTCTCGGTTTTTTGTTAAAATATTTTCGTGAGACTTCACGTCAAGTGCCAAGTGTCGTTATCCTTGACATTTGAAAGTTCATTACACTTTATTCATTAATGTATTCAAATTGTCTATACGTTTAAAGACTTATTTTTTTTTTTTGTTAGCTTTTAACATGTTTTTGAAAATAATATATTGATTTGATAATACATTAAAAATCGTACGAATAATAAGAAAATTGTATAATAATATTTACCATTGTCACTGCTGCAGTCATCGTAATGGTCACTGTCGTCGTCACTGTCTTCGTATCCTTCGTCGTGACTTAGAGGATCTAAATGCCCAAGTGGATCTGGACTCAATGCACCACCTGTACTCAAACTACTAGTAGAGCCACCTTCTGCGAGGCTCCCTGTGCTTAACAAATGCTGTCTTGGTTCCCTGTGTGCCCAGAATTGTTCCAGAGCCATGGATTGAGTTGGAGCCGACATGGACAATCGTGAAATTTTAGCTTTACTTGAACTGGGGATCGTTGTATCAATTTGATTATGTATCGGACTGTTCAGTGGTGTATCGCATTTCCTCATTAAAAGCTCATGTAATGTTGATTGCCCCGATGGCCTTGATATTGGATGCGGCGACGTCGATGAACTTGCTGTTGAACTTCCTGTAATTTGTTGTATTATATTAATATTAATATTATATTAATTTAATCAATTTATTTCATTTATCAAGCGATACAATTAGGTTGTTTTATCTTTGCTATTAACAGGTTCAATAAAAACTTTAAAGATTGTTTTATTATCTAATAATTAAATCTTCTGCGATTACAATTTAACAAGTTAATTTTATGATAATAATCATAGATACAGTTCGTTTCAAATGTGATGCATAAATTATGTATTTTAAAAGTGTGTGTTTTAATTTACTAGTTTTATTGAATAAAATATACAACACGAAATATATAATTGAATAGCGAACGCAAATAATATTTCCTTGTTATCTGTTTTATATTAATTTGAATTTTCAGACACCATTACGGTAATGTATTAAGTACAATATTTTTACATAAGAATTGATGTATTTATTTAGACAGTTCAATTATGAAACACTGTTTAATTTTTGCACCGTTTCAGAAAGTAATTATTAATAAATTGTTAATCACCATTTAAACAATAAATTGATTTGTCTATTTAATTTACAAAGGTATTATTTAAGAATTTAATGTATGAAAACAAGTGAGTCATTACAACACGTTGTGAGAATAATTACAACTTTATATTTAATGTTATATAATAATCTCATAATTAATTATAATTTATAATGATAATTAAAAATTGTATATGACAACACATTTGAAATTAAATTTACTTTGATTTGTCATAATTTATATACAAATATTGTTGAATAGTTGTAATGAACATATACATATATGTGACTAATACATTAGTCAAAAATTGTGATGTATTATTTTTTTTTTATTAGATCAGTTTTATTTATATATTTTATATTTTGCTAGTATTGTACTTCTGCTTTGAAGTTAGCAACATTACATTGTATAAGTTATTAAACATTTAAGTGAATTTATTGTATTCTAAAAATACTTGTTATTATCAAATCACATATACGATGCTTATCATATAATAGAATAATTTTCTTGTTATCTTTGACAAATTAAATTATGCAACTTTTTTTAAAGTTTCAACATACTTATACATGATGCAAATAAATATCAAATAATTTATAATTAATTTAACGATTATTAAATTTTGTTTTAATTTAAAATGAAAAAGAAGAAGTATCTTTGTACAACAAGAATAAAACAGTTTATTTGTAAAATCAGTAAAAATTGACAATTAATAATACATTAAACTAGAAGTATTTGTTTGCGATTAGATTCTTTAAATTATTTTATGTATTTATTAAATAAAAAATTAAGTATTACTGTGTTTAAAGCACGTTCATATTTGACATCACGAAACAGATTATATCATCATACTCCAAATATTTAATACTGCATATCATATAATATTATTTGCTATGTTTTGCTTTTATACAGTAATGTTATTATTTCATTTTAATTATCCAAATAAATGCAATTGAAAAACATTTAGATTTATAATTTTTATCAATAAAAATTATTTATAATTGATTGAGAAAAAAAAAAAAAAGAAAGTAATTCTTTACCTGCGACATTACTTGTTTCGGGACTGGGGAAAGATGGACTGACGGGATCAGAATTATCCATCAAATTCATTCCTCCGTTAATATTGAATCCTGTGGATCCAGAATAACTGGGCAAACTTCGATGGAACAATTGTGTCGATTGTGGGAAACTACTGGGCCCACCGAAACTGGTCCCACTTCCTCCGAACAAAGAACTTGCGGTATTTGGAATTTCCACGGCCTTCGAAGGGTCTATCCGTTGTTCCGGCAATAACAAATCATCAAAATTTAAATCCCCCAGCAATGTATCGTCATTTGCATTCAGTTCTGCTAAAGTCGGGCCCTGAATAAGGTCAGCCTTGTCTACTTGGAAAATATCATCGTCCTCCATTTTCAAGGATGATTCTAAGGGATCTGTATCTAATTTGAAAGGTGAGTCAAGTTGATCCATACGAATACCCCAACCAGATGAATTAGCCAAAGGAGACGGAGAAAATTGTTCATAGATACCTCTTGATCCCCTATGACTTCCTGGAATGGGTACTGAAGCGGATGCTTGGCCTAACTCTTGGACGGGTTCCTGTTTTATAAAGCTAGAAATGTTACTGCCGTCAGTGTTAATAAAATAATCCTGAAACTCCGCGTCTCCTGGTATTCGATCCATTTTGACAAATTTTTTTGTTTTTTCTTTTAAAGAAAAAAACTTTTATTATTGTGAATTGGTGCAATATATCATCTCTCCTTTAGCCACAACATCACCTATAGCATTCTGCAAATAATCAAAATGATGTCATTAATTTCATTATTAAAAACACAGTTAAAATTAAAATTAAATGATTTTTATTCTTCAGACAACTGATCTTTTTCTTGGTGTTTGCATAAATTAAGTTTTACATGAATTGAAACATAACTTTCGCTAAGATCATTTATTCAGAACAGAAATTTTTATTTTAACTGATATTAAAATGCTCATCGGTCATTGACTACCTTGTTTTCTTTCTCTTTTTTTTTTTTTTTTTTTTTTTTTTTTTGTGATTTGAA
>JABFQA010000397.1:0-20610 GCA_022817065.1 Probaryconus sp. ZL-2020 | reverse complement strand
CGAATTGAGAAAAAAAAAAAAAAAAAAAGAAAGAAAAAAAGAAAAGCGCATTCGAAAACGAAATCTACATAACCATATATGCCTTTATACGCGATTTCATGTTTCTCTAACGGAAGAAGGAGAAAACAAAATAGCACCCACTGTTTTAAAAGACAATCGGACTTTTATAGAGACAAGAGTGTATGACGACAGTACTATATTCGTATATTTATCGCGCGACTTAATATAACGGGATAGATAAAATTCTTAAAGGAGTGCGTTGAATTTTATGACGTTTCCTTCAAACGCGAGCTTCGTGTGATTTTATCATACTGAAATTAATCGTCGACTGAAGCATTTTTAATGACGAACATTATTGCGAACGTATCATTGCGAGGAGGTTCGCTTTGAAAAGCAATTTGAGTAAAAATCAAACAAAATGACTTTGGTCAGCAAGACCGCGCAATATCGTAAAATGTCCCATCCAATAACCCGTTCGCGATGCGTCGTTAGTTGGAAACAATTTCCCACACCTTTAACCCCCCCCCCCATCCATCCATCCATCGCTTGGCAATAAAACCATAAATCCATTGGTAAATATTTGCCGTCCATTTCAAGCGATATTTCGAGAGAGACGAGAATCAAAACATCGGAGACAATATGACGCACGTGGGATGAGGCTGACAATTTTTACAGGCAAGCCACGTAGAGCAAAGGCCACTCATGAATGATTCACGAGTCATGAGATAATAGCGCCGAGCCAAGCTTCAAAGATAGCCGTTGACAAACGCGTCCGAAAAGAGCCACCGGGTTCGGAATCGTCAACAAAAATTCGTTTACGATAACGTCATTTCCGTTAAATAATAAAGAAAAAAGAAAAAAGAAAAAAAAACCTCGCGATCGTTATTCGAACGGAATGAAAGAAAGGAGATGCGACTGATTATTACAAAGGACCTTCGGGACCGCTTTCAAAGGAAATGCGCCTCGTGTCAATGTCGAATTGTCGACAACATTCGGGATTCTTGGTGCATGCAGAACTGTTCCGTGTGAGTTCCTAATGAAACGATTTATGAAAAAAAAAAAGATCTGAACTCAAAGCCATTGAATTTGAAATCGAGTTATAAAAAGGACATTGCGAAAGAAATCTCTTATTCCGTTATGCAAAAAGTGGCTCTCCTTCATCTCACATTATTTGCAGATGAGAATCAGATTCGACTTACAAATGAAACTTATCAAGGGATTCGATTATGCTATAACGTAGACGCAGTCCGGGTGCATTTGCACCGAGTTACCCCATGGTTTCTGCGAAGGGCTCACTACGAACAGGTCAAATTTCCATATGCCATTCCGGGCAGTGTGTTTGGCGCTGAAGCACTCTTCAGTTGTTCTCGTGGCCACGTGTTTCGTCTCAATCCTACGCGCTCTCGCGTTAATTCAATAGATTCGTGGCTGCTGCCGTTGCCTCTGCTTCTGATCATGAAAGGACCTTTGTTTCGCATTATTTTCAGACCTTCCTCCCAAAAAAACTTTTTGCCAAACACGTATCTTGAAACTAAATAATAATCAAATGCGACGAACCTTCGGTTATTGCCAAATCAAATCTTTCCGTTAAAAAGCTTTTTACAAGACAAATGGATTTTTCGATTGCAATGCAAATTGATTGACTGAAAGGAGATGGAAAATGTCTCCGTTTTTGTTGAGGTACGATAGATATCGGAATAGGAATTTTGCTTGGTAAAGTACAAATTAGAATGGTTGTAATTATGATAATAAAACATGTGTTCTCCAGAATAGTCGCAGGATTTTTACATCTGCTTTTCTACTGATGTCCTAGCAGTTGCTAATACAACTGCTGTTACTGCACAAACTGCTTTAACAACTGTCTATACAACTGCTGCTACAGCTGCGAGTTTTGCCACCCAAGCTATTGCTAACTGTACGCAGACAGAGCTAACATGTTTTGTTGACTTTACCAAATGTTCAGAGTGACTTCAAAGTTCTTTCTCTAGTGCCTATTAAATTAATTAAATCAGCGAATTTTATTATTTATTTCAGGGACACAAATACAAAAAATTCTCACGACTGTCCGTCGTCTCTTCGTTCAACCAACCGCCAAGAAAAAAAAATGCCTGCAAAAGTCTTAAAATCACATTGAAATCCTCAGCGAAATACAAGTATCATTAATTTCATTTCCTTTTGAATAATCTGTTGTAATTAATGCCTGCGACAGAACGACGTCTTGTCTACTTTCTCGAGAATCATTATGTTCTACTCATTGTGCAACGCACACCTCGGTGTTTATTTTATAATATCACATGTAGCCCTGTGCTTGAGCTACGGTTTCGTCACGAAGACTCACCGCTCGTTCCTGTGTCTTTATTTTTAGTTTGCGGTTCTCTTCGCGCAGACACGAAATCTCGCCTCACACTCGCACCGCCTAGATTATCTATCGGACGACAAACAACACCTGGATGACGAGGAAGAAAAATGGGGTTTCTCAAGAACGCCGCTCACCTTGCTTGCCTCTACTCGCAAGAAGGAACACATGTTCGTCGAATCTTCTCTGGCTTTCCTCAAATCAACGTTGCGTCATAAAATGGTTGTACGCAAATTGCGCTTTCTTAAATTGTTCTTTCTTCAACCGTTGCTGGTGTTTGAAAGGTGACATAAAATTGCCCGAGGAGACAATGCCCTCCCAACGAACCACGTAAATCCTGGTAGATTTTATTATTATTAACTTTTTTCTTTCTTTTTTTTGTTTGTTTTAATCTGGCAATTAGAATTTTGAATGTCTAGATATAAGACAAACTCTCTTTCTCTTAAAATAAAACATTTCCCAATTGTATTCTAACGATCAATTTTCAAAGTCAAATTCTATCTCTTTACTCAACACATTTTGTTTTTATATTATCTATTAAACGTAGTTGTTTTAACAATCTATTCTCCTGCAACATCGACTATATATAAACGAAGATAAATTGTGTCCAACCCGAGCCAATAACTCTGGGTAAAAACTCCTAGCAAGCTGTTCCAATTAATTAAAAGCAAATAAAAAAAAAAAGAAACTAATAATAAGAAGAGGAAGAAAAAAAAATTGGAGAAGAAAAGAAGAAGAAAAAGTCATTAAGTAGGGATCTAAATTTTATCGATCGTAACGTCCTGAATTTGTTCGAACGCCCTAAGCCGTTTAACACGAGCCATATAATTCAAATAAAAAAGAATAATTCCCGGCACGTGTTTGCGATACAATTCTTTTAAATTCGTACCAAATGGACTGCTCGTTTCAATACGGATTTCATTTTTTATGTCGTCCCACCGTTACATTTTATTTCCGTTCGTATCGCGTTGTTATTTTTGATATCGCCGTAAGCCAAGGCACTCGCGCGCATTTATTTCATCAGCATATTCCAGTTGACACAGCCCAGAGAGTGTCTTTTCTGATTTTTTGTTCGTGCGAGAGAAAGAGAGAGAGAGAGAGAAAGAGAGAGATGGAAAGAAGAAATTCTGGCGCGAGCCCTGAATCCATCTGTGAATCCTCGCTTTATTCTTTGCTCCACCATTTCGGGGAGAAAATGCAGACGACGCGAAAAAGAAACCCCCTCGGCCAAGTCGCACACGTGCGCTCCGAGTAACGACGTTCAGCAGCAGCAACAGCAGCCACACGAAGCGCTAATTATAGGGTGATTCCGGGACTTCGGTTCTATGACTTTTTGCCAGGCAGAACAATTTCATCGATTAATTGACGAACCATGATACGAACATATGCCTTTACTTTACGGTGTTGATTTTCAACAATTTTTTATCGTCGATATAAATTGCAAGAGAAATGAATATTGAAAATTTATTGCGCCAATTTCACCAAGGAATCCTTGAAAACATAAAGATTGTTGATCTTTCAATTCTGATATCGAATAAATGTTGAATTTCTATTTGAGACAAAAATACGCGTTGCCGTACGTTTGTAAATTTTATTTCCACTTAAAATCTGCATCACGTGCAAGTTAATGTTTCACGATTTCGTACGAACGAGGTACACAAATCTTAAAACTAGTTTTCTAATGTACACAATTTGATCACATCGTATATAAACTTTATCTAAACTTTGCGTCAATTGTGGTTTTCTAGTTGCATGCATCAGTGGTTATTAACGATAAGAAGTGTAGTAAATTTCCTTTCAATCACGCGAAAGAGATTTTTCAACTTTCATTTATTTAATAAACACACAAAGAAAAACCATTCTGGAATGTTAATGCATAACAATCGCGATTGCTTATCTCGTTTTCAATGACATTTTCAAGTCAATTAACATTTTTGATAGTTCTCTTGTGAGCTTTACAATTTATATTATTATTTTACAATTCTGAAAAACTTTAACAAACTTCACCAAATGTTCTTTTCCTTTACAAAAAAAGGAAAAAAAAAAATCATTCTAAAATGTATATACAAAAAAAAAGTAGAAGGAAATAGAATTCTCTAAACAATGAAACGTCAATAGTCGCGCAACCCGTATGTCCGTAACTTGTCATATGGCCAATACATGTGGTCTTATAATCCTCTAGCCTTATGGCTGTACGTCACCATATGACGTACTTTTACATGTATATTCCTTGCTAGGTCACGTGTTTATTTGCTTCAAGTTTGTCATATGTCCACGACATGTGTCTCAATCATATGGCAAAAATCAGTTTTTTATTCAACTCCCGCTTTACAGTTGTTTGAAACCATCAAAAACCTTTTAACGTAATTCTCGTCAAATTATCCTCAAGTGCTTTTAGTAATTCCACTTTTTCCCTTCCCTTTCTTTTTTCATCCTTTTCAAATCTACAAATCTTCCTTTCAACTTTCTATCGATTTCATAAATTATTACAAAAGTTAAATAAACAATTCTTTACTTCTCGAAATAGACAAATTACGATAGAGTATAATTTGCTACGATTGAAATTGACTTAAATTTGAAATCCGTATAATAAGATATAATCATGTTTTACAAATAATTAAAATAAACAAGAAAATTAACATTATCCAACATTTGTCTATGAAACTTTTTCGCGTTTTATTCATAGGGATATTTAAAAATAAGCAAAAATTCCAGGATCCATTGAGATCTTTTAAATAAGATAAAATATCTGCACCATCACTTTCGATAGAATACAATTCAGAACAGGAACTCTGTATTGTAAAATTTGTTTGAAAATGTAATGAGGTTCAAGTCTTTTTAAATCATTTTTAATTGCAATCTATTCTATCCTATCGTTTTTTCAGAAGGACAATGCCTTGTTGAGAAAATGAAACGCGCCAAGCAAATGTTTAAAACTGCCCCCACTCGGACGAAAATTGCGAATACAGGATAAAGTAAATTTTGCGCTCCCCATGAAGCAGTGCAATTGTTCTAATAAGATTGCTTGCATTGCAGTGTAAATGGACACAGCTGATCAATCTCGTTACTACGAAAAGGAACGGTCCATTTGAAGTACAGAGAGTGTATGGTTCGCACATGGTCACAGCATGAATTAGGCTCACTGTGTTGTGGCGCGGAGAGAATTTGTAATACCGCCATATGTTGGGCCACATGACCGTTTCCAAATTTTTCCCCCAGCTTGTCAATGAGTAGCACTGCGTCCACATTGAATCTAGGATATTAAAAGCACATATAAAAGATCCGTCTTTTAATGGATCTGCTTTTAATGTTATTAAAATGATAATAACATTAGTAATTACACTTTTACTACCACTTTACTATTACAACTTCAATTGTAATTTCTATTAATTCCATTCGTTACGAGGCTCGTACTAACAATATTTTTATTCCTTCAGTTATCCATTGATTTTCCTTAATTAAAGCGAGGTCTGAAATCAAGGAGATTAGAATCTCCTTAAAGTAACACGTGCAAGAGTTGGATGTACATAAAATTGTTCGTCGTGGATTAAGCCGGCAGCCCCATTAAATGGGCTCATTGTGCGAATGGCACGGACTCTTTTTAGGTAATAGGGCAAAAGCGAGAACGCCGTTACTTTTCATTATCGTCAAGATTAATAAAGGACAGTTTTGTGAGCGCAAAATCAAAGAGGGACGAGATTTAGCCTTGCGCACGGCCGCGGACACGTGTATACGTACATAGTTACGCGCGAGTGAACGTAAGGCGGTCTACGGCAGCGTGCAGCTGCCGTGAACGACCCCGCAAAGTATAATCGTGCGTTTCCTGCCGCATCGCGCTCCTCGCTAGAGCGATACGCCGCGTATTTACCTCGCCTTCGCCTGCAACGCGTATGTACACTCATTCAAAGAAGCTCACCAAAACCATTCAATACGCTTCTCCTTTGGCGTATTCTTTTTTTTTTTTTTTTTCCTTTTTTTTTCCTTTTTTCAACGTAGCCTCCTTCTCCTGCTCTTTACAGATGTATCGCGAAGGAAGGAATGTCACCGTTTCTCAAGTCAAAGATTCTCGGTAGTTGTTTTTTTGAAAACTGAAATTGAGGTCAAGAGGAAATTCACAATCATGCTAATTCGTGGTTTTCTTATTACATTCGTTATTGTGACGTTTGCTTTTTTTTTTTTTTATTCAATTTGAGCTTGTTTAATAATGTTATCAATAATAATAATAATAATAGTTGACGTTTAAATTATCGAGGTTGAAAAAGTGAACGAAAACTTTCGTCCACATTACGCAGTACAATGTTTGTTCGGATGCTAAATTAGTATTCCACTGCATGTGTCAATTTAGTTTCAAATAAGGAAGTTGATTCATGCTCTTAGTATTGATTGAAACTGAGGTCTCGTTTTACGACAGATTTTAACACTTGGTCGTACTTGATTTCGAAACCACAGAATATTATAAAAGTAACTGTGAATTACGATAAAGTAATAAGAAAATACAAAACTTAATAGCAACGCCAGTCTCAATTATAACTTTTCTTATTTCAATTCCAACCACAAAGAAACTTCAACAAAATCCCACGATCTTTTAAAGACAGGAATTACATTTTAAAATAATAATTCAACTTACTCGCGTCGTATGAATTTTATTCCCCTCTCAATTTTCAAAACGTGAAATAAAATGTCATAAAATTGATATATCCGCGTCAAAACAATAATCCATAAAATGATGATAACGATAAAAAATAAAAAAACTAAAGAAGAAGAAGGAATCCATTTCCAAGAGGGAAAATATCTATCGTTCGCAAGTGTCCCTCTTTTTGAACGTTGTCAGTCAACGCGTAGGTGCGAGTTGACCCACACAGAGTTATTCAGTTGAAAAAAAAAGAAAAAGAGGCACGTGAAAAGAACCGAACGGAAAAATAGTTCCTGTTGCATCTGCTTTCTGGTAGAGTCAGAATAAAGAAAGAATGGAAAGCTTTTTCGAGGCCTCAGCTCTCTGTGTCCCACGAAAATTCTTCTTTGGAGTGTATCTTGGCATCCGATGATTGTACGCCGGAGGCTAGAGTGTACTCGGAGTGAGTGCACGTGCGCCTTGCACGTGTTAGCTGTGGGGCGACCCTCCCGATTCCTGACTGCCTACAGACTGTAACATCGTATCAGGGCCACGTACTCGATAGAATACACGTATATAACTATATAGGAAGAATCTCTCGCTGAGAGCGTCAGCTCGGTTATTCCCTGCTCACTGCGCTCGCTACTTAACACAATCTCCAAATATATCCTGACGATCAACATTTTTCAGATAATATTCCAAGATATATATATATATAAATTGTAAAAATTAATACAAGAAATAGGACCGTCAGAAAACGGCGTTCAGACTTTTTCCACATCCTTGTTCCTGGGAACTTTTGCCTTTTTTCTCGTCGGCCTTGCTTGTGAGAATCATCGCGCGGATCTTTTGTCCGTCATTGCGCCATTTCTTCTTTGGCCTTTGTTGAAATTTTAGTGGAGCATTAAAAAAGAAAAAAGTCCCCAGCTTAGGATCCTATGACTTGTTTAGAATTACAGACACAGCTTCCTGTGAATTCAGTTTGCAGAGTTAATTTTTAATTGCTCTTATTGTTATGATTATTAAAGGATGTGGCATATTTCCGTATGTGTGTGTGGATTTTTCTTTTTGCTTTTAGAAAGTTTGTAATATTGTAGATGTGAGAAAATTGTAATTTTAAAATTTCGCAATTAAATCGTGTACAAAAAAAAGAGAGAGACACAAAATGCAAAACATTTGAACTTCGAGCGAAGATTGTAATTACGACAGAAATAGATTGAAAGCAAAGATGAATGTCTCCGGTTGAGAGTCATCATCATAACGAGGATACTAATTCCGGAATGCGAATAAATAGCACAAACATTCGCTTATCAGTAATGCACGGAGGAGTGAAGCGTAAAAGATAAAAGGAGGAAAAAGAAATCACGGTTCGAGAGGATCCACTGTTATTTGCGCAGCTGTTCAAATGCCTGGCGAAAATACTGCGAAAATAAAGCGTCATTCTCATTTTTAAAATGCCAAAAAGAATGGTTTTCTTGCGCGGCGTAACAGAGATATGAGCGACGTAGGAATTATCTTGCTTATTTTTCAAAGACGTTCGGCTTTAGTTTGACGCTCGAATTTCTTGTTAAATTAAAGTCGAGCCAATTACGTTATTTGCATTGCTCGTACCTCGCTATTGATTTCTTGTGAACCTATGATGTTTGATCAGATGCGATGTTCAATAAAAATTTTGTTTAGCTTCGCTAAAGTCTTACGCAAATATTGTCAATGCATTTTTTTTTTTTAAATAACAGTTTATTTAAAAAGATTTGTTTAGCAAAAATATATGTTTTATAAGATTTTTGACAATTATGGCATTTCAATTTGAGTTGATTTCAGATTTTAATGGCGTCTTATTTTAATACATTTAAAGTAGCAGTTTCAGTTGAAGGAGATTTCTGAAAATGTCATAATTCTCAATGTTTTGATTGTGTGTCTGCCTATAAAAAATAGCCGATGAAAATGTATATCGAGTAAATAAAGTAATCTTTTGAAAATGTACTGTGACCCTCGTGCAATCACGCCCGTGCATATTGGCCCCGCCCTAAAAGGCAACTGTGGTTATTTATGTCGCTTTGATGACACAAATATATATATACATTTAAGTTTACAGGAAAAAGTAATTGACTTTCATGTGATATGGGCTTTTATTATGATGTTCGTGTGGATACGATACGCTGAATAATACTGCTATGAAAGATAGTTGGATTGATGTAACCGATTGAACATTTATTGAACCGCAATATACAACGTTTTTCAGTTATGATAAGACGCAATCGTAACAATTTAATCACAATTTTTTTTTTAATGATTCAAGGTTTAACTTTTAAAAGACGTCTTATTTTAAGAACTAGTATATATTTCAGGAACTAAAAAAAAAAGTGTCATTATTTAAGTAATAAATTAAAGAACGTTTGCATAGTACTGAATCTGTAGATCTTTACTTTATAAATTTTAGGCAGTCGGCCTTTCCAAGTGAACTGTTTCTGTCTCGTGTGGGAAATACACAAAGGTGCGTTCGTTCGATAATCTGCGCTCGTCGTACTTGTCTAAGATCAATGATTTACTTCCTCCCTCGTCGCGTTGCGAAATGTTCTTATCTTTTAAAGTGGATTTAATTGTAATCCACTAAAGAAAAAAAAAAACTCGAGAAACAAAAAAAGAACAAATTTTTATATCCATTAAGATTTAAGAAAAAAATATATAACGAGAAAATTGTAGTTATTTCATGTTTAGTTAATGGTATTTTCAAGACATTGGCTTTTACTTTGAATTGCAGAAAAATTGCAAAATTTTAGCATCTCTTATCGCGCAAGTACCATCGAAGTGCAAAGATGCAGTGAAATGCATTGTGAGTGTACGCGTTCATTTGAGCAACGTTACGGAGCACTCACTATGTATTTCATGTCTCTCCGATTGGCAGATAGTTTAGTATCAGCCAATCGCCACTGTAAGAAAACTGCATCCGCAGCTGCATAAATGAATACATAGAAAGGATATCTATTAAGAGAAATCAGAAACCCAGAAATATTACCCTTCAGCGGGCAGAAAAATAATGTCAGCAGTGAGATATCGTTGGCCAAGTAATGAACGTCAGAAAAAGAAAACCTCGAATGAAAATGCTTGACGGAATTCGTCAGCTGTTACGCTAATGTATCTCGACTGGATTAATCGTAATACTACTCGGAAGACACGTGTATAGGAATTCTCATTAAGTTTAAGGGAAAAAATATGGTCTCAGTAGCTGTATTATAGCTAAATTTTGACCTAGTTAATGAATTTAATTATGGCAGCTATAACTGTAGCGATAAGTAGTAAAATTATAATAGGCATTAATTATGAATCTGTAATAACTATTGTCATATGATTTGTACAAATGCATAATATTTTTTCTCTCTCAAATGCTTTTTTGCTGTTATCATTATAAAATATTGTTAGGCCGATATTTAGCTGTATTTTATAGCTATCATCTGAAGTCTCCTTTTTTTTATCTTACAGCTATAATTTCAGTCAACGCAGTTTGAAATTATAGTCTTGGCAGCAATATTAATCGTAACTAAAGTTACTTACTTACTCTAGCTGCTGTAGCCAAAGATTTTTCTCTCAGTGTAGTTAGTTAGTCCCCACTCTTTTATTCTTCATTATTTTTATTCTCTTTATTACAACTCAAAATTTAGCTGACAATACTGTCAATATCAGGATTCAAAAAATCTTAGCAGAGCGTGGTTTCGATCCACGGACCTCTGGGTTATGGGCCCAGCACGCTTCCACTGCGCCACTCTGCTCCTATTTCGACCCCGTTAGATTTACTAGTGTCATAAAATTTCGTGTTTATATTTTCATTTCAAAAATATTTCAATGGACATTTTATCCTGGACATTTATTTTTGGATTTTATTTCGTATACCGTTCTTAAAGAATGAATCTTCTTGGCAACCGTGTTTTTGGATTAAAGCTTTGAGTATTGTGTCGAGGTAACCAACGCTGAGAACGCAAGGGTCGCTCTCTTTCTCTTTCTCTTTTGGATCGATGAGACGACGCGTAGGTCTTCGGCGATATTTAAAGGTTCAGTCAAGGATTTAAAGGTATTCTCTCCTCTGGATATTCCGATGCACGTTCTCGTTCGGTACCTGACGTCTCTGGGAACGAAGACACTCGGACGACGACGAGAAACGAGAACGAAGAATTCGCTCTCGCATTTGAATTAGGATCTACAAAGTTTACCGTAGTCTCCCCCTTTTCATCCAGATCAAACCTACGACGGTGCTATGAAATTCCGCAAATGAATCGAGCATGGTGGAAGACTTTATTGAAGAGACGACGCTTAGCCGTGGCACCCTCGCGTGCAGGAATGCGCACTGTGTTGTACTTTTTTTTTTTTAATTTTCAATTGCCGGCTCGTTTGTTGCTGGTTCGACTTTTACGCTCATTCAGGTTACAAGAATCTATCTAAAACATTTTTGCTAAATCTTAATGAATTTTAGAAAACGTTAATTACAATTGAATTCGCTTCAATGGCTTTTAAATTGAAAGGAACTTAATCCTCGACAAGTTCTTTTTTGTTTTTAATTTTATTTCCACAAGTGTATAAAGATATCAAGTTACGAAAAATGGTGTTTATTCGCGCATAATAACGTAAGTCACATAAGGAGCGCTATTATTCTTAATCTTATCAACATAAGTTATAAAAATTTGTCTACTACCAAAACGGGAGGACTGCGACAGTTGCAGAAATCGCTTTGACAGCTGGTGCTACAAAGGTTGCCTCGGTGACAGCCCAAATGTGCAAAGACCAAGGCACCTGTCAAAGCGTCGTGGCTATTTTTGCATAAATTATATAAACAATTGTTTGCAGGAATTAGTAAAACTAATGGTTATTGGGTATTGCAGGTGTTGGGCTTTGGGAAACACAATATTTAATTTTCGCGTCATCTGTGACAATTTTTTGACAAATATTTGCTATCAACTGTTCTGTTTTTTACGTATCAAAGGAACAAATGTTTCCATGAATGATGGATTTTTTTAAATATCAAAATTGGGAAGACCCGATTACAATATAGTTTCATTCGACAAGATTTAAAGTGTCCAAGTGTTGAAAACTCTAGCATAGCTAAGGCATTTTCTGAAGAATAACAAGCATGCAGGCATTTAATTTTGAACGGTCAGTAGTTTCACGACAACAATATTATATACGGTCATAAACTTGCGCATGACTTTATAACGATGGCACATAAAGAGTCGTGTGGATTTTTTACCCATACGATTACATCCCATTTATGCAAGGCATAAACCTACATTTTAGACTTTAAGACTTTCAGCTCTATTATAATCATAAAAGCTCTAATCTCTTTAAGATCAATCAACCCCAAAAGAGTTCATCATCAAATTCCCTACAGCACCCCATGATTCTTGACAATCCACGTACAAAATTCATCGATCATCCTAAATCCTATTTAATTTCGATCATCGAAAACCACCCCATAAAATATGACTCCTCGTTATAGAATAACATCTCCTCGCACAATTTTATTCTCCACAATCTTCTTCCAAATTTTCCCAAGTGGATCTTTTCCTAACTCGGTAGAATTTTCAGCTGGTCCAACTTAATGTTCAACTTCTTATAGCAATCCAGTTACTATAAGTGGACATATTCTTGACGAAATATCAAGTGTATTTTCATCTCGTCGGAATCAGATTGGAGTTAACGCGAGTGGACATTTTAAAGAGCGTTTGAAACCTTAAGCAGCATTTTCTTTCCTGGCAAAACGTCGAAGCTGTGAGGTACAAGGCAAGACAGAAATACTGGATCAGAACGAGGTCGACGAGAGGCACAGCGAGAACGAGCGAAACGGAGAGAGTGCGATCCCAGAAACAAGACACCGATAACAGATAGAGTGATAGAGGGGGAGGAAGGAGAGAGAGAGAGAGAGAGAGGGGAAAAGTGGGGGAGCGAGAGGGCGATAGGTTGGGTTATGTCGGAGGCGCCGTGATTCAACCAAACGTGCAGGTGTGCCGCAGACTGGCCGGCGCCTCACTGGAATGTCTGCTCTCTCTGTATCTCGTTCCACGGGCCAAGTGTGTGAGGCTCACACTCACACGCAACGCCTCGGGGCGGTATGTGTATCGCCGAGCCGCGGCCGCCTCGCCCCCTCGCTCCCCTGGCGACCGCTCGCCACGTTGGTCTTTGTGCACACCAACGTGAGCTCGTCACGTACTCTCACGGCAATCGTTGCAGCTGGCCACCAACGCGTTCCCACGGAGCCAAAACGAAACACGACCCATTCGAGCTCGCTCGCATCGCGTGCGATTCCTGATTCGAAAGCGCGTCAATCGATTTTGATCCCTGCGTAACCAACGGGCTTCACGATTAGAGACCATCGTCGTATCATAGACGATAGGCTCTGCTGCTAATTGTGACGATACTTATGATGAGAAATTGTTTTTAGCTCCTTTTCAAATTAAAGGATTCTCGTTTGGCAAATCTCGTTTGTGGGAATGTTGAGGCTACTTAGTCGAGTCCATTACCCTGGTTCAAAGCTCATGGCAATTCATAACAATTTACATTAAAAAAAATTTGCAACAGAACATTCATTAACAATCATAGACATTATCAATTGTTATAATTTGTTGGCAACTTGAAATTTTTTCTTAATCATAATCTTTTTCTTTCTGATGCTCCTACTTTCAGGTCATTCACATGATCTGTTAGAATAGAATTCACTTGATACAGGTGGAATTGTTATTGTTCATTTACTTTTTTTTTTTTTCCTTAATAGGTCTATTATGTTATATAAATTTGAACCTTTGGGAATTCATAAAGTGATTTTACAATGCCATCTCATCAATCATTTTTCTTCTTTGGATGGCATATAAATATCTATTGTCCACCGTGAATTATCCCTAACAAGAAACATTTCCTTTCACTTCATTGACGAAAACAGTCAAGGCGAACGAATTTATAATTTTTTTTTTTTGTACCGTCAAATTAGTTTCCCAGCACTTCAGCTCGTACGAAACGTCCACCTGAATTTTCACTTCACTTCACTTCACTTTACAAACCTCGAAAATCCATTTTTCACGAACTGATACTTTAAGTCTCCTTACCTTACCTAATACCCTTGTCAAAATTTCAGAATCACCAAACAAAGAGTTGCTTTAGAATAATGGTAATCATTAGTAAAACAGTCATTAGAGATACAAATTACTGAAACTTGGACACACATTTTTATGTAAATAGAAAAACTAATCTTTCAATTAATAAAATAAATCAATGCAATAAAATTGTTCATACTATTAGAATTTTAAAAAGCCCAAGTCGCTTTAAATAATTTTATGCATTATTATTAAATTGTAGATTACTTGAAAGGAAAATTGCACAGGCAGAAATTGCAAATAGAAAATGTATGCACATCCGCATCAAAACTGTTTTCGCGGAGGAAGAGCATTAAGGATTCCAGCATATTTATTGTTAATGCAAAATAATTTTGCTTGTAGCTCGAAGGAGCAGCTTCATTTTTTTTTGTTTGTTTTCTTTTGTTTTCCTTTTCTTATGAGAACTCATTGCATCTTGCAAAGAATTGTTGAATAAATTTCAACCGGTGGATAATAACAACTAGTAGCAAAACGTAAAGGCCGCGTTGAACATGAAGAAAACAATGTTACAGAACGCGGGTTTGCAATTATTCAAGAGAACTAAGATAAATGAATTGATGAGGTAACAACCGGATTGCAAGAACGTTGGTTTTATAGTCGAATTTTTTCTAACTCATTTTGTTCTAACTGTTAGAAGCCAATGATATTTTTAAATAAGGGAGGCATAAAAATTTCAATATCACAGGTTCAGTGATTTTATCGAATCTGCATTTTCTCAGCGTATTCTTTAATATAATTGCGTTTAATAAAGAAACATTTTTTATTCCATACGAAATGAAATGTAAAGGACTTTAAGTTCCGATCTGATTTAAATACGAGTGATACCATAAATTTGACTTGGAGTGTAATGGTTTAAACGATTACCAATGATAACTTAGAAAGCAATCGGAACGTTTACATTAAAGATGCTTGATAAAATAATCATTGAACAAAGTAATGATTAAGTGACTTGACATGTATGCGAGGGTTCTGGATTATGCTATTATAAACACCGACTAGAAATTCCGGTTGCGACACATGAAACAAGATGAAAGTACTCCACACAAAAGTTACCTGCCATACTCGATAATCGCCAAGATCGACTTTCAAACTCCTCCCGTGTAAAAGGAGCTATTGTTTTGTATTGTCTTTGTGGCTGAAATTATAGTCAAGCGGAAAAGGGCTATCGTTTAAACGTTTGAAAAATAATGAAATACTTTCGCAAAGATTCATTTCATTGTCTAAAATAAAATTTGGTAAACGCATTGAAATTCTTTGACAAAACGTGAATCGCAACCGAATTCCAAGTACGAAGGAAAAAAAAAACACAGGCGAATTGAATATGACGTGAAAAAAAAGGAGAGTTTGAATGGAAAGGAGTTATTTTTCGGACTGCATCAGCGTTTAAAAAGCAACTCCGCTGTACGGCCATGAGACCGTCAAAGGTTTCGTGTTTCTGTCGTTGCTCGAGAGCGGATTCAAGAAGAAGCGAGGCACGTTTGTCTCTCATTGGCAACTCGAGTGCCGTTCTCGAGGAACGAACAAACGTACGTAGAAGGAACCAAGAGCCAACGAGCGAAGTGAGCGAGGCCCCACCGGACGAGCGTGATCCTCGGCGTAGAATCGGAGTCGCGCAGGTGTTCGTCAGCGCCGCAATCTCGCCGCTTCGCCAGTGACGGCAACGAGGGGACACCTGTACCGTGACAGAGCACACCTGTTTTGCTCAAACCCAACAGCGATGACGACGGTATCATTGTCCGTCCGAGCTTTACGGACTTCCGCTAGAAATTCCTCACCAGAAACGAGAAATCGCTCCTCTCAGGTGGCTTTTATTTTACGACCGGATTAGCACCAACGCGAGAAATAAGAGAAATCCGAGCCGTTTCGCTTGGTTCCTCTCTTTTTCATAGCCACCTCTTGTTTTGTAACAAGAGATTCTGTTCGAAGAGAATCTCAAAACGAAAGACATTAGTTTTTTTTTTTTTTTTTTCCTTTTTTTTCCTTCCTTTAATCACTCATTTCTTAAAATAATTAATATTACCTTTTTTTTTTTTTTTTTACTTGAATAGAACTACTAAAAAGTCAAGAAAATTTGAAACGCATATCCTCTGACCTTTACTTTATTCGCTTGGTGGTTTGTGCGTGATACGTATTTTTACATGGTAATAAGTGGCTTACGTTACTCGAAGCAATTTACATATCGAGTCAAGGAAGTCGGCTGAAATCATGAAAGTCAGGTACAACCCAATTACAGTCGTGTTCATTCTACCCGTAACTTTCCCACTCGAGTAAGGATCCCACCCCTTCCTCCAAATACTCATTAATAATGTTAAAGATTAATTTTTCAGTGGAATAAGATTAGTTGTAAGAGAGCTATAAAACAATTTAAGTAAAACTTAATTTCATAGCAGGATAAGATTAGTTTAGGAAGTAGATTATAAAACATTGTTTAGTAAAGATTGTTTAGTGAGTAACTAGTATTCGAGAATTAGAGTTGTCAGAGAGAGAAAGAGACGTTTGGATTTAAAAATTTTAAATTCTTCGTTAGAAATATAAAGTTTAGCATAACGAAAGAGAAGAAACACATGGTAACAATAAAGAAAAATATGATGAAAAATGATAGAAAAAAGTTGAAAGAAAATGAGGAGACGAGGCGCGACTCCCATAGTACAATGTACGTCAGGCACAGAATGGTATATTCTCTGACTAGTTATGAATGGTATCTCAGCAAGTTCCCACGTCAATGAATGAATGAATATCTCAGGTCTCATGCGTCCGCTAAGATTATCGTGGCGGCCTCGGCACGGCGGTGTGTTCGGGGCAGAGGCACTCGTATCCCCCTTTCGCACCACGCATAGCGTGGTGCATTTACACCCCTCCGCGCTTTAACAATCCCAACGCTATCTAACATCATTCGAGCCGCTCATTAGCAGCGATTCACGAGTGGAAATCACTTTTCACAGTATGTTACGTTTCAACTGCGTACTTTACATTTAATTACTCAGCTCATTTAAATGATTCGCATGATGTACTGTTTTATACATTATTCATAGGAAGATTCGTGCTCGACTGAAGAACGGTCATGTACAATTATAGGAAACATGTGTATTTGCGCGAGAAAGAGGGAGTAAGAGGGAGAAAAAAATTCACAAATCATTACCGTTCTAAGTAAGGAGATCGAGAAACGAAAAGTCTAGTCGAGTGTTGTTTTCGTTGTCTTTATGTTTTTATTAAAAAGGATTTGAATTTCATCGTTAATTAATTAATAATTGGAAATTAAGTGTATTATCAAAAATTCAGTAAAAATTACCAAATAGTCTGATAAAAATTACCCAAAGTTTAGTAATTTTTTCTAAGCTTTTTGTAATACCTACAAGAGTAAGCCATTTATCCTGTGATTGTCAAAATGTTTGGTAAATTTTGTTATCATTTTTTTTTTGTCCAGTGTACTTTCTTCCGTGATTAAATATTTGGTAATTTTCCTTTGAAAGGAGTAATATAATGATTGAAATATTTGTTGGTACTTTATCGTCCTTTGAAAGACAGTTAAAACATATTTGTTGTGTAGTAGTTGTAGTAGAGAAATTCGAACCATGGTACGCGGGTGTTCGACAAAGGACGCTGTGGGGTCTGTTTGTGGTGGGACAAGAGAGGAGCAGAAAACAGGCTCCTCTTTCGAGTCCCACGATGCCACCTTGTTTGAGTTACGCAGGAAAACCTGCGGGTTCTCGGTGCTGGCTCTTAGTATTTCGGCTAACAGCAATGGCTGTAAACATCTCTCAATCACAAAACACAATTTACAGCTATTGCCAAACACAATGAGCACGTTGCTCGGAAGGTACAAGATTTACACCGTTTCCTCGAGCCCTTAAACGAAGTCGCTTTGTGAAACACTTTGCGACGACGCCAAAGAATACGTTTCAATTATTCCACATGATTTTCCATCATCGATGAATCGATCTTTCCCATAACAATCATGATTTCGTTAGAGTGACGTGTAAAAAATTTTTTCAACATTCATGAAACATATTCTTTATAGGTAGACTAAGAAGATTGGAATTTGCTGATTAATGAATTTTTCAACGAAAGGAAGTAGATTTGAAACTATCGGATAAAACAGGATACAGTGAAGTCTCTTTTCCTCCAATGTTATTAATGATGTGATCATAAAACAAGTTTTCTGCTTCAATGAGTTTACGCAAAATAATAACCGGGTTATTAATTTGCTGGAATTATCTTGTTGTGTTATTTATGCGCGTAGAAAAACATAACGTTTAATGAGGAACCATTTCATTAATTAAGTCAAAATGGTTTCGATTGTGACGAACGTGAATTTCGAATTTTTTTTTTTTTTTTCCAACTAGGAACAAAGGGGAAAAAAAAAACTTTTTAATCCTAAAGCCACGGAATTCATACAGCCAATGAATTCCCATTAATCCTACTTAAGTGAATTCAAGTCCGCGCCAATTGCAAAGTATAATCCGCGAAAGACCAAATTAGTCAGCTTGCCACTGCGTGTTTGCCTTTTTGCATTATCTTTCCTTTTAAATGAAAATAAAAGGAAAGAGATAGAGAAAAAAAAACTTGAAGCGGCAGCGCGGAAATCGCGAGACCCGCAAACGGCGGAGCAAAAAAAAAAAGTCGGTCACCGCGGCTCGCGAGTCTCGGTAGCCGGAAAAATGAGCGAGCAATCCGCCGCAGGTGTCGCGGATCACGGCAGCCGATTAGCCGGTGCTGTTTGAACGAAAACCACGGGTTTCTCGTTCGTAATTAATGAAATGCTTTTAAAGGACACCTGTGTGACCATCACTGCTCGCTGCGCACAGGTGGTAGCCAGACTACGAGCTAGCACTCGAGCGCGATAAACCCCGGCGAGCTCAGGTGTGTTAGGATGCGTACAGGTGTTCCGTGCCGTTGCTACCTTCAAAGGTTAACTTTGTATTTTCAGTCAGATTGTTTTCATCGTTTATCTCGTGCTTTTCCCCTCGACTTAAGACAACGCGGCCTTTTGTATATTAAGCCACTGCTTTTCTGAAATTAATGACTCAAGATTTAATAGGCTTTCAATTTCTTCTAATGGAGATAAAGGAAACAAAAAAAATCCTAGTGGAAAAAAGCAGCAGGAAATTAATCAAGGCGATGCATAAAATTACTACTACTGTTGGCAAGGATAGGCCAAGGAGGAAATCGTAAGAGAAGGGAACCCGCAGGAAATCATTATTGAACGTTTAATAGATGCATCAGATCATTTTGTCTGCAATGATGTAAATCTGTTTTCGCCTTTGGTAATGATAATATCAATAAATCAGAAAAAGCTTTTATTGTCCACGCAAAAAGTCCAACGTACAATAAACATAAATTTCTTTCGCTAATACTAATCTTCTGCGTAATATTTTCACCTGGGAAATTTTATCGTCAACAATATTATACACAATTTTTGCATATCTTATCCGTTTGTACTTCCAAAGCTTCTGAGAAAACGTCGCGAACTTCGCCAAATCAATCATACCACCTGAAACGATTATTTTTAACATTGAAGCGGTTTATTTATAATTCACGCGAGTGTTCGATTATTCATCCGTCTACTTCGCGATCCCCAAGCATATTCTTCATCATAATAATCATCGGGCGTGATGTCGAGCATAAATTGAGCACGCACGATTTCTTTGGGGCTTGACCTTACTCGAAGGACAGCGCGTTTCACCAGCCAAATGAAAAGCAAGTTTTTTTTTTTTTTTTTTTTTTTTTTTTTCAATTACGATCATGAGCTCGAGGCTAACGTTTTCACAGGTTTTTCAAAAACATCTCATTTGCAAATTTTATACATAAAAATGTGCACATTATTCATTGCAAAAAATACAATCAACGTTCTCCATAAATTTCCATACAAATTATAATTAAATTCTCTTCAGCGACAAAGGTAAAGCTTCGTGTTGTGCAAAAAATTAAAATTTACACTTTTTTTAAAAAAAAGAGTTGCAACTTTTATTACGTTTTGTTTGTCAAACAATAGAATTATTTTGCCTATTTTGCAAAATTTACATAATAAGAATCAAAGTTACGAATTAATGAAAATGAATAAGACATTTTTTCTGTCTCCCTTGCTCTCGTCAAGGTTGACACTCGAAGTTAACATTAATGAAAATGACAATGATGAAAGGCTTTTACGGAACAATAATTCAGAGCGTATTTATTAAGTATTTCGAATTGTCTAGATCGTAAAATGATTTGTCAATGTTTATAGTGAATGGAATTGCGAGCTGTAGTACACTTTCGCGACGCCCATTTCGCGCACACGGTAAATGCTTTATAGCTTGAACACGTGTTGTGCGATTTTGTTCCAAATATTTTCTACACAGATATATTACTGCTATGCATCCCGCCGACAATATGAATAATAACAATTTATTACATGTATTTTTATACGTGTATAATATTGAACGTTTTATGTTCTTTATACTAACCGAAGTAAAATGCTCGGGTTCAAAGCATTGTGATACTCAGGCGTGTTAAGCTTTCGGCACATTTAA
>JABFQA010000396.1:0-20616 GCA_022817065.1 Probaryconus sp. ZL-2020 | reverse complement strand
AAAAAGGAGAAAGAAAAAAAAAATAGTAGTAATCGTAATCTCTCGCGACAATATCGTAAACGTACATTTCAATTGAAATATCCTCGCGACTAAAACAATGTTTGCAAAATTAATGCACCGTAAAACGCAAATAATCTCGCGGACGCATCTGTGCGTCACGGCACATAACGCTGGATATGAAGGCATTTAATTTTTGCCATCCTCATAATGTTGCGTGTCCCTCGGCCTCGCATGTTTATAATCCCTCGCGCTCGGTATCAGCGGTATCATTTGGTTATCAAACGAGTGCAAATTTGTTCGCGACTCGGAGTTTAAAGTCGGCCGTAAATTTTTGAGAGCGCGCATTCCAACTCGGATAAATGGTGTATCCGCGGCGCTGAATCCGACCACGAATACCGCCTCCATTACTTCGATATTATTATAGCCGCGCACGTATCTTTCAACCGCCATCTTTGCCTTGCACGAGTATCCGGTGCGCCGCAAACTATCTCTCGTAATCTCGAGAGGTCTAGTTTGCTGCCGCGCATCGGCTTTCGTTTTCTCGCTCTTATCCTTCTCCTCTGTCTTTCCTTCTGTTGTGCCTTCTCTTCCCTTCGCCTCGCCTTGTCTCGTCCTCTCCGCCCCCTCCCACCCCTTCCCTCCCGTCCGGGGGCTCTTTATATTTCTTTACCAGTGTCTTCCTCCGACTATGTCTTTCTTTTGCTTTGCTCTCTATTTATGCGATGCGTGCGTGTATTATAAGAGGGACGAGCTGCTTTGCAAAGGCCTCCGGGAATGAGTTCGAACCGAATGTTTAATAATCGACGCCGTTCTGTTTGTTGTGGCCTCTCTCGAGATGGCAAATGATGATTGAACGATGATTTTTATACCAAATCCAGCATGAAAATAAATTTTGCAGAATACAAGACGTTCGTTAACGAAACATTTCTTTTGCAAATTTATATCTATATTAAATGTTTAGTGTACGAAGAAAATACGTTCTTAGATGTTCAAGTTCTAAGTAACCATTAATACGGTCTCGTTAAAATAACACCAAAAGATACCAAATAAACAGAGTGTTTTATTCAGCGGTAAAAAAAATTTTCTTTTTCCACTGTTTATGTTCGGGTAATCTCTAATATTTTTTATTTAACGTGTATTATTCTGAGCGAATATTTCACTGCCGTTCCATTTGCGCTTAGATGCCAGGCAAATATTTATCAATTCAGTAAAGGTAAACTGACGTAACGTTGTGGCTGTCGCACGAATAAGGTCTTCATTTATCCAGCACTAAAGTCAGACTTATTCTCCAGCACTAAAGTCAGACTTAATGAAAACATTGGTCATCGCGACATCGTTCAAAATGTTTGTTTACAACCCCCTTTTGCTTTTACTGCTTCCAATCGGCATCGCCATATTTGCATTTTACGACGGCCACGTGGCCATCGGATCAGGGATCGGAGACGAGGAAAGTGGTTTCTACTTGTGAGGCCTGTGACAAGTGCCTTGCTGGGAATTCGTTCGTCCGTTCGGAGAAAATCCTTTAGACGATGCATTTAAATGCAGCTCGGTCTAGGACTTGTGCATCAAGGACGATTGACGGTTGACGTTTCCTTTCAATCATCAAGCCTCGCGAGCAAACGTTGGAATACTTTTCAACATCTAATTACTGGCTGAAGATGTTTATCAATCTGTTCCGAGTAACGTATCGAGGAGGACATTTAAAGGGCTCACCACCGTAACGCTATTTGTCTTCTGTTCTTTTTGCAGATCTCTTTCAGACCGTACTAATTCGTTCAACGTTCGAACTCCGCAGGAATGAGATTTCTGCAAAATGATATTTGCGCCAACTGCATCGAAGGTTGTTAAAATTGAATTCGAGGGATTTTTAACTCTTGACCTTTTATCCCTGGAAGTTGTTCACATTTTAAAACCTTTGATGTGCGCCATTCTGCGCAACCGATTGCAAATGAAAGGAGACACCGAAAAATGTCTCGGTCTTCCCATGTTGACTTAGCGGGTTCGTTCATTAAAGCGTTCCTCGGCATCAATTTGCATTTGGTCAATCCAATGTTTCGACGAAATGCCATCGAAGAAACGATCGGCAGAATTCAGCAGAAACGAGATCATCAGTCAGCGTCTTTAATTATCGTGGGTGTGTGTTCACGACTGGATAATAAGTCGATCTTGCAGTTATAATTCCGGTAACGAAGAAGTCGATGGAAGGAAAAGATTGTAGCCTGATCCCTGATTAATTATATTCTTAACTCAGTAGGATTGCCTATATCCAATTACGAATCTCTCGGTGATCGTGACAGCGAGATAAAGCTGGCTTTCCGATTGACAGTGGAAAAAAGCCTCTGAAATAATTATTAGACGCCCTGTGCCGGAGCACGTAATTTCCTGTTATTCCGAACGATTCAGAACGCCATTGTCAGTGGTGCTTTGCCACAAATCCTCGGGTGATCGATCATTGCGCTGACGTCACACGTAATATCATCATTAATGGAAGATTAATTATTACTGAGATTCGGAAAAGCTTGAACGTGGTATTGGAACCTACATTGTCCGAAGATTTTTGTAACCTTTGAACACAATTTGCAGAAATAAAAAAAATCTTCCAACTTTGTGACGCACACGAACGTATACGAGATTCGTTTTGGTATCACCAAAAAGTGAATCATCAATAACAGCGTATAATTTATCTAAGGACACCTGAAATATAACGAGAAGTTCCCCAGTCAGATTAAAATTCATAGTCCCGTCGACGAGGACCACCATCTCATTCGCGGAGAACTAAAAGCAACTGTCCTCCGGCGTTGTTTATTAGGCCCGATTGTTGGTACATTTTGCCATCCTTGTTTTACGAGGTCTTTTGTCTTTTGGACATCGCAACACGGACGATCGAATGACTCGTTTGGTAATATCTGATGGAGAGTGGGTGGCTGGTCAGTATATTAGGACTAATGAACAGATTCGAGATCCAGATACCGGCAACAGACGTAGCTGCAGATGCGAACAACGCCGATGAACAGGACGCCAGTTAACGGGCGCACGTATAAGTGCACCGGAGACATGAGCACGTGTGCAAAAAGAGCATCCAAGGACCATCCCAGTAATCAAGCGCAACGTCATATTTTCTAGGTTAACGAACCCACTGACATTCAGAGAGGCATCGCCGCGAACTCACGTGAAAGGAAAATACGTCGTTCGCGTAAGCGCTGCACTTGGCCGGGGCACTTTTCAATGCCCCGGAAAAAATGCTACAGTTACTTTCCGCCGCTCGCCGATTTAATTGAAGTCCGAAGCTAATCTCAAACTGGTTTTCAGAGTTAAGATCTGTGAGTTTCATTGGTTTTCGTTGCGCCAAGGAAATAGGATTATTGGTACCATTATTGCGATATGAAATTGAGATTGAATTATGGTGTTCGGAGAAGAAACAGTTTTTTTTTTGTTTTTTAATTTAAATGATCAGGGGCATCACTGGGGCAGGGTGTGGAGCGCCTTGATTATGGTTTATTTCATGGGAGTGTTATTGGGTAATTATTACTTGTATGGTAATGCGTGCTGGATCGAGAAGAAAGTGATACTGATTGCAACATAACGCGGCGAATGTCTTACCGGATTGCTGTTATTGGGAAATTCATCACGATACCTTTTCCCGTCGTTCGATTACATAAATTGTCGGCCTAACAATGACAAATTTATATGAAACTGGAATTTCTTACTTCTGTCTCCTTTTTCAGTCATTATAACAACGTGTCTAATGTAGTTCCGTAATGAGTGTCAATTTCTACTTGTTACACTAGTTTTCTCCGTCGACCTAATGATCAGTTTTTCTTTGTAAAACATTGCTTGAAGAGTAAAAGCATGATACATAAAAAAAATTGTGCAATTTCTTCTGTTACATATATGGGTCACTGAATTTTTAAGTATCCAAGGTTATAAAACTTTCAAAAACAATTGCCAATTTCACTCTGCCGAATTACCAAACTGTCTCAATGGACTTTTCAGAGTATCACCCAAAATATTTCTATCCCCAAAAAAAGTAGAGGAAAAGAAGGAAAACATCATGAAATTAAAAGCAAGTAATTTTCTAAATGCTCTTGCACCTTTCCTGAAGCGTTATCAAAAGTGCATAAACTGTCTACGCCATATGTTCTCAATGTATTGTATTACTTCCCTCGGAATAACTAAGCAGGGGCATAAATAATAAAATAGTATGTTGCATTCTGGCATGGTGGAGATATGAATAATTTGCGCCAGTAAAAAAATGTTATCGCAGGTTGAACAGCCGTTGCATGGGACAGGTACAAACGTATTTCTATATACGTGCAGTAGATTTTATATGTACCGTACGCCGATACCACACCCAAGAAACGAACACGCGGCTTCAAATGCCCAGGGCACGATGCTATCTAGTAGGCCAGTTCAGCCTCCTAGTACGAGCCTCGACAGACCAGTACGCCCGAGAGATAAAGAGGTCTTGGCCTGTGTTTCTCGGCCCGCGCACAGACCAGCTGCGATTCACGTGAGTCAGCCAAAGTTTCCGGAAGCCCGACTTGTTCTCCCCGTCATCGAATATTAATGCACCATCTCGCGAAATTATCCGCCAATCTTTTATCCTTATCGTCTTATCATCCACGTACGACTCGCAGCAAATATAAAATTAATAAGTTAATAATTGCATCGGGAGTATTAATTATCGGATAATTATAGCGCCGTAGGAAGTTGGTATCATTTTTTAACGCCGTGGATCGTGGAATTAAACGGGTATGATTTTTCCGCCAGAGTCGCTGATAAATAAAAGATACCTAAAGACTGTAATTACGCCCTGCACTTAAATCTGCGTTGGGTTAGGTCAGTTGTGAGAAGGATGAACGACCCGAAGTGTAACGGACAATGGTCGGCGCTATCACACCTGGCATTGATGCATGGCCGGTGGTCTACTTCAAGTAGAGCGAGCAACGCAATGCAATGGCAGTATAAATGAAATGCAATTTAATTTCGTTTAGTAAAAACGGAATTGAACGTCGCTCAGGTGGCCCCGTAACATTATGCCGGAATCGTGGGTTATTTTTTGATGTCAGCATTCTGTTTTATGTTAATCAAAGGGTAATTCAAATGAATAAGAGAAGGGCAGGGGATGAGTAGTCGAAGGCGATTGAAAAAAGACAAAAAAGAAAAAGAAAAAGAGGAAAAAGAAAAAAAGAAAAACTCGAGTTTGCTTCTGTACGGTGAAGCGACGTGCTCGTATTAGATATACGCGTTTGATAGGGATCCGATAATATCGCGGGTTCTTTTTATTTAAATAAATGTAAAGCGCGGAGGGGTATGAACATCCGGAGGAATTTGAATAACATAACCGCAACATAACAGACGTCGTGTAAGTTGTACCGAGTCACGAGGAATGAATACAAGGGGTCGCGCGCGAGTTACTCCTCTCTTTATTCCTCGGGTTGTTCTTATTATTGCAAACTGGAATATATTTGTACGACAATGCAAGAACAATGCTGCCCCGGTCGACTGCGAGAATATGATATATAAATTTTAAATCTGATGTTTTCGAGTCGCTATCAAAGCGCTACTCTTTTCACACTGATTCCATTTTACCGTCAAAGGTCGTTTCTCTTGGACAATTTTATGCATTGAGTTTCAATGAAATTACCGTCACTCTGAACATGAAATAAGAAATTTCAGGTCTGAGTAACGATTTTTTTATTTTTTCTATCTGATCAGGTTTAAATTTATCGTTGTATATTTATTGTGTCTGGAAGTTGATTATTTAGTAACTTGATTTTGCTTTTGATAACGAAATAGAAAAAGTAATATTAGTTGGATTAACTGAAACAGCTGACTTGTTGATTAGTTAAAGTTTTTTTGTAGTTTACATTAATCTATGTTACGTTAGTAACGTCAGGTACTAATTAAAGTAACATATTATCAGTCTAAAAAGACGTTTTTTTTTTTTTTTCACTTCAAGACGATTCTTG
Organism: Probaryconus sp. ZL-2020; assembly: GCA_022817065.1. NCBI lineage: Eukaryota > Metazoa > Arthropoda > Insecta > Hymenoptera > Scelionidae > Probaryconus > Probaryconus sp. ZL-2020. The sequence goes on along the minus strand of JABFQA010000396.1, from coordinate 14,644 downwards.
AAGGAAGATCGATCGTCAGTCCATTTAAGGATCATCCATAACGATCTTTCAGAAATCGTCAACTTTGTGATTAAGAATAGAAAGGGATGAAGATCGATCTGTAGCCGACTGTTAATCTGTTAATCATTCCAACACTCGGCTTGTTTCACTACCTACGCTTTTGATAAATTGTTCTAAAAAGTGTCAAGTGTAAAAATTGCTTTACACGGCAAGTTATGATTTATATTTTCAACCTCTTCTATTTATTTAGTTATACGTATAATGTACGTTTAAAATAACGGCTAAAATTAATCAAACAGTAATTCTAAAAAAATTTGAAATATTCGAATCATCGTGATATTATTAACCAGTTAAAAAAGTAATTTATAAATTTAGTAAGATCATTCAAATTAAATTGAAATTCACAAATTCCAATTTAACGTTGAATACAGATATTTATCGAACAAATGGTTATTCGTTAATTAACATACAAATTTTGGTTATTAATTAAAATAAAAATGCGAACGAATTTAGAATATCGCGAAAACGGAGATACTGAATAATTTGTGAAACAATCAACGCAAACACAAAATGAAATTAACGAAATAACAGCGTATACCGAAAATCTGATATATTAAAATAAAATCATAAAGCATATTTCATTTTAACCTTTAATTATATTTCCCATAAAAAAAATTCTACATTGAAAAAAAATGAATCTGTTAACCCTTTGAATCCTCCTCCTTTGTCCTATTGACTTTTAAAATTCATTATACACTCAATTACCGTGGCCCTAAGTGTTCAAATGAATCTTAAATCTCCAATTAGAAACGTAGAAATAAAAAGCTTAAAAGGAATGACCGTATCGAGTTATTGGACGTCGAATAACAGAAAAGGAACGCAATGGCGAACAATTCCGACGATTATGAATCCTTTTCTTTGGCCGCATAATGAATCGATAATGTCCAGTGACGATCAGAAAATTATCTCGCCTCCGACGGCCGACGTATCGAGCGACGCGAGGGGGATCGTTCGATCGTTCGATCGTTCGATCGATCGATCATTCCTTTTCTCTGATGTATCCCGATCGATGCGTCACGCAATTACGTACCCGAAGCTCCCGCGATTCCCGAACTGCCGTCCAATTATGTTACTGCAATGCCGATCTTATTTTCTTTTCATTCATTTTTTGTTCTCTTGTTTTCTGTTGCAGCAGAAGGTCAGGTTTTGGTTCGCCACGGGTGGCGCCGGTTTTTGCATCAGCAGGGCGCTGGCTCTCAAAATGATACCGGTGGCTGGGTGAGTCTGTACATTTATTATCACGATCTATATCTTCGTGTCTCTAGCATTATCCACGAACGTTACGGATCTGCCGATCGTTACAATTTATTAATCCGTCTCCGAATTGCCGCACGTGTTTCACAGTTACAAAGGTTATCTGAGAATCGGTACCTCCTTTTTTTTTTCATCTTTTTTTTTTTTTTTTTTTTTTTTTTTTTTTTTTTTTTTTCACCATAGATATATACGTGTGTGTGTAGTTTGCAATTTATGATTCCAGCACGTTTTCACGTTCTTAACTTTTCATTCATTTCTCTAAACGGGTTAAAGGCCAGTTCGGAGTTACGGCTTTTACGATTTTTTACTTAGTTAGAAATATAAATGTGAATGTTATAAGGTTGTAGCGTTTCCAATTTATATTATTCAAACTGTCTGGAGCTTTGACATTTTATATCTTATTTAGTCGCTTGCGAAGATTAATTTTATTTTACAATACGCTGGCAATCAAAAAGCAAATGTTACCGGTATTTTTTCTATGTAAGGAATTTTTTTTTTTTGTTTCACGACCAATATGGTAACAAATGACTGTGTTACATTTAATTCGCTTCTTTTCAGAAATTCGTGCGTGTTGTTCGTAAGAAATAATCGAACGGCGCAATTAAACACAATTAGGATTTTTGTAAATGTTCAAACCGGACTTGAACTTGATCGACATAAAATTCATTTCCGTTATTACGGCTTTTCTTACGATGGAAGAATTGCTCGAAGAATGCGTGATTGGTCACGCATGACATGCATTATGCGCGTTATTGCGAAACAAGCAGAACTCGAGCTGCGGAGCATGAAAATGCTTCTCTATCCTTCGAACACGCCCCTATTTCGTTTTAATTTCCCTTTGTTCTTTTATTAGATTACAGTAATTATGGCTCGGTACACTTTTCAATTGATACACTTTTTTTCTGTTTTTACGCAAAAATACGAGAAATATAACGCGAATCGCGCATCACTTCCGGTGTCAATTTATTTCCAACAAAACTTCTTAATTGTGTAACAAAGTTCAGAGTTTGATTGGTTTTTGTAAAAAGAAGATGTGTTTGAAGTTCTCGTCGCTTAATTCATTGATAATTGCAAAAATGAATATAATCATTTCTAGTAATTTGCAAAATCTAACTTCACTAAAGATTTTGCAAATTCTTTCTTTAAGTTGCTTTTTTTGGTAAATTGTTAATGATGTTCGTTTTTGCATTTCTTTAGTGAAGTTTTTCTTTTTGTAAATTTTTCGATGAATTAATCGATGAGAACTTCAGATACATGAAAGAAGATTTTATTGTTCTTTTACAAAAGTTCAAACGAAACATAATATTTTACTCGATAGAGATGAATGTAACTTTTTTAATGAATGAAATTTGATGAATAGGAGTAATCTTTGAGATTAATGTAAACAAGAAAATGATGCATTGCTTCTGACAAAAGTGAGGATTGAGCTATTCGTAAATGGCGGTGACATAGTTTTAATTATTTCCAACGAAAATTAAGGCCTTCGGTTGCGTAGGAGGACACTCATTTGGGCAAACGACTCTACGGTGTTCTCGAGTGTTTAATCTCGTCAAGTGGACCTCTTCGTTAATCGTAATTTGCTGGAATGACGAAACAGCTTTTAAGCCGGTTTTAAGTACTCTGAACTAAGCCGAGGCTTACATGCTTACAAAAAGCCATGCCCTTGTATTTTTCAGCAAAACTCGTAGATGGAAAAAAAAATAAGATAGTGGCATAAAATGTTACATGCTTTATATAGTATCATAACGAGAAGTCTGAAGAAAAAAATCTCCCTTTCGCCTAAATATTTGACGTTAAGAGTGCACCGTTTTCGCCTAATGAATTTTTATGGAAAGCAGTGAATAGTAAATTGCGCTCAGCCAAAGCTGACGTTTGCCATTAAATTATACGCCGGAATTTCTTTCGACTCAGTTTTATTAAATATTTAGAAGCAAGGCCAACGTGCTCAATTTGAGAATGGACTATTTAAATGTTGATGAAGAAAAAAAAAATTCCAAGTCGTTTTTGCACGAAAAAATGCCGCTGCAATTAACTTTGCATAAACCAAAATAGTTTTGTTTCACTACTTATTTTGTAGAGCACATTCAAAAAATTCAAATTTAATTAAAAAAAAAATAAATTGAAACTTTATAGAATTAATAACCAATGAATATTCAAGCAAAATTTGATACACGAATAATTAAAGTTATACGATAATTAAGGACCTGCATGTTCTTCAAGGCTTCGAGATAATAATTAGTCTCACGACGCATTCAAAAGTAGCTCGTCATCTAAAAGGGATTTCGAATCAATTCCCCGTCATTGGGTTCAGAGCGAAGTCACACACGGCGTCCTGTCCAGATGATCTTAACAGCATCCCACACGCTGTCATTTGGAATATACTGACAGAAGACAAGTAGAGGGCGAATAAGATAAGAATGGAGACAGAGAAGAAGATAATGGAAGAAAAGACAAGGAAGAAAACAGGAAAGACTAACGACAAGTGCATTGAACCGATTCCTCATTCAGGGAGTCACTATAAAGAAGCTGACTGCGTTCTCACATTCATCTTCAATCGACAGGTTTTACTTCATAGAACGAGCTGCGATCATCTAATGACCAGTTTTAGAAAAATCTTCTTTTTATCTAGACCATCAAATTTGGATACGAATCGGTATTAATTAAATTCCTGAACATAAAAGAAACGTGTAAAATGTTAACAGAATTTAACATTTCGAGGGGAATACTTTTGTGAAAACTTTTTCACGTTTTTCACGAGACCCGGTTTCCTTTAACGCGTAAAGCGTGTGACATCAAAGAAGAACTTTAAAAATAAACGAAGCATAGGATGAAAAACAATGATTTTCGTAGCTGTTTCGCGAAAATGTGAAGCGAGGGCCAGACCCTTGGCGAGAATGAAGCGCAGTGGCTGGTTGGCTGGTTTCAATAATTGCGCCCATAGGAAACGGCGCATCCGGAGAAGCGAGTAATTGCGCGGCGCGGCTCGCATTATTGTTGCTAGATGAACAAAAGGTCGGGCTCTCTTGCAAAGTGCGACAGTCCGTGTCTTTGGCTTCTTTTGGTCCTGTAAAACTTTTATTGCGCGTGCCCTTTAGCGAGGGACAAGTGGAATGAAACGACGTCCCAATATTGACGCAATGGCATCGAGGTTAAAATCCGCTGGCAATTGGAGATTTCACTTCCGGGGCACGCTTTGAAAAAGTAAAACCACGACAACTATATATTTCATCGCGAGGAAATTAGAAGACCAGTGCTGACGTGCAGCTCTGGATCGGGGATGTGCCGTGCGTTTAATGACTCCTTGCGGTCATAAAGCGGTAAAGTCCTCGTCGCGAAAATAATAAAATACGACAGGTTAATTGTCTCGAAAAATATCGAACCTTGCATTTTTCAAATCAGAAGGTGTATCATTATGAGCTCGTTTCGCCTCGGCGTCGAAAAATGTTTAAAATGGGAAACCATTTTAATGATATAGAAACGTCACAAATTACATATTTCTCTGATATATTTCTTCCCGAGAAATGCTATGTTTTTGTTGCACCCTATCCGTACGGCGAATTTTGTCAAATGCACGGTTTCGTATCGCAAAAATTGCAGGATTGTTTTTATCCGTGATATTTATTGCTGTAGAACACCGTCGCCCAGGGAACGTCGATTCGTGTGTTACTCGTACAGTTGTAATTGTTTTTTCCGCTTCTGTCTCCTGTGAACTCAATGGAATTAAGCCCTCATTCGACAAACAAAGGCTTGATAGCCTTTTCTAACAGCACAGAGGATCTTAATTAACAGAGTAGCGAGAATATGATGATCAAAATGGCTTACAAACCTTTCGTCACAATTAATTAGAGAACATTCTCATAAAAGTGTTTGTTAAATGTCCTGCCTTTTTCGGCTGGTAAAACCCAAAGCTTTCGTTTGCACCTGTTCATTTGTTTAATTAAATATGATTCAAAGAATTCACCATTTGATGACGTTCTTTATCAAGTTTTCTAAAACGACGACGGTTACAATTTCATTTGGTTTCTTTTAAAATTTCGACCATCTAATTTTATGAAAATATTAAAATTTGAATGAAACTGGAGTTAAGATTTAAAATGTTGATACAAAAGTCTTTCTTAAAGGGTTCGCTGAAGGTAAAAAAAAAAAAGTAATATTAATTCTAACAGAAATGATCATCAGCATAAAAATCTTTATTAGCTGATAAAAACATGAAATAACAGAATCCGGTGTTGGATGTTAACATCTCACTTTGTCTGGCTAACTCGAAGTCACTCTTGTTTCAATAATAAACAATCTCCGTTGAAAAAAATTCGCCGAGACTCGCAATTTCACGCAACAGCATAAAACGAAAAGAGACACCGCACATTTACGTCTTCTCGATCATTCCATTATTACTCTTCTAATTGGATTCTTTCCTCGTAGCAAATGCGACGTATACCTATCAACGGCGGCTCGTAAAACCAATTTGGGCATTCCAGCGAACTGAGATCGCCAGGGTGATGTATAGATCGGTATTGCCGCGAGCCGCCCGGTAGTTCCACTCTCTTTGAGATTTTACGCCGCGCTTATAGCATACACACGCCAGACGTGAAATCCTTTAGATGAGATAGCCCTGTGAGTCGCGCATACGTTCCATTGCTTTATTATTCCTCTTTGCGAAACACTTTTCCAGTGTCTTATCTGCTTTTCGACGCGAGTGCGTCTTAATTCCATCGCGCTCGCTTTATTGATCCATTGCACATGCGCACTGTCACTGCCGATACACATCGGGGCACCATCTACGAGAGGCAATCTATCTCTGGATCGTCGCGAGAAAACAGATCTAATTGTATGATCCTCTTCTTATCGATTTGCGAGGAAGGATTTATCGGTGAAGACTTTGACCATTTCAATGGGATTTGCGACGATACCCAGATAGACGTTGCGTTAGAGATCTATCTGGTAATAAATCCCCTATTTATAAACATTTGAAATATACTTCAAGGAGAGACACACTAATCTTCTTGTCGGTGATGCTGAATCGAATGGGGAATTTGTCTTAATATTGGCCATCAAGTATATATTGGCTCAGTAGAATCTCAAATTAATCTGTGTTTAATTGCAGAAAATGATGTACAATTTAGATTCAAATTTTTCTTTTAATATTTTAACTAAAAAAATAGTTTCGTTCTTCAACTTAACAACCGAATATTCATCCAAATTCTATTTGCCAAAAATTCAACGATATATATACGATTAAAAGGAAACAAATTCTCTAACCGAATTCAGTCGTTAAGCACCGAAAATCGTCACCAATGTTTTATGCTCAGGATGGTAAATTGGCAAGGATTGTGCTTGCTTGCTCTTATCAATTGGCCGAAACTCGTTAAAGTAACAGCTTGATTTTTGTATTTCTTGTGCTGGTGTTTTTTTTTTTTTTTTGTTTGCGAAGGAAGAAACAGAAAATGAATAAAGAAGGAAAAGGAATAAGAGGACGAGAGAGGAAATGTCAGCGGGCCTTTTCTGCCGTCGTTCTTTCGCAGACTTAACCTCGAAATTTCGATTTCGTCGCCAGGTATTTTAACGAGGTCGATATTCTCGGGCCCTAAGTCGCCGAAAGGGTCCCCGAGGACGAGAAAGTGGCGCGAGACAAAGAAGGAACGAAGGGTAGATATATATATATATATATATACGCACACGTCGCGAGGGGATCGGGCCCCGCGATTTGGGGACTAATCTGCCCAATTAAAAAGGCCGCGAGCCCCGTAGAAAGAAGATAAGTGGAATATAGGGAGGACCGACGATGGTATTCGCTAATGAGTCGACGTGAATACGCGTCCAGCCGGGGGTGGCTTTGCGAATGGACCAATCGAAACGGAAAATGTTAATTAAACGCACCACGGACTCTTTTTCTGGCCTCCTAATTGGCACGATGACGATTTCCCGCGTGCCCTCTATGACGCGCCTGCTGTCGTGAGAACCGATAGAACTTGCCAATTACCTTTTTTTTTTTTTTTCCACTGTTGATTTTTGGCTCGAGTATTTTTCTATAACGATTCCTACGACGGACAAAAAAAAATATCAGGAAAACAATGCGGCTCGCAAAGACAAACCGATTGATGGAGAACAGGTGGTGGTGTCCAGATGGAATCGCGTTACAAAAGTTCTTCAATTAAACGTTAAAAGTATAACGCAGAAAATATTTTAAATTTTATATATTACGTGGTGATCCGTTAATAATACTTTACAGTTAATTGCAAAAGCCGTCAGACTTTTCAATGATATTTTCACAACTCTTATAATATTTCAGTACTCCCTTTTGAAGGAAATTTATGGTTGTGTACATGTTCTCTTGGGCAGAACTCAATGAGATCTACTTCAGAATAGCTTTAAGCGATACGTGATCATTTAAGCTTTTCAAGAACCAGTTACGGCCAAAGGACTCCAGGCTCAGGATTCCAATAAACAATCTTTAAGATTTTACATGTTTCAGACAAATTATAACGGACTTTGTAAGTCAGAGATTTCAGAGCATACCGGCTTTACGCTGATATACATTTCAATAATTGCCTTAAGGTGTAATGTCATGAGCGACCGAAGAATTCTTAATGTTATATTTAAAGAAGGAACGGAGGATAATGAAGGAAAATGCACCTTTGTGCAAATCAGAACATTGAACAACCAATATCTGGAATTTCATCTCTTGTCTATATTACTTACAAACGGAAGTTTTCTACAAAATTATCTATGATTGTTATGAAAATGAAAAAAGTTAAATAAGAACAAAATTGTTCACGACTCAAGGCAAAGAACTTATACGACTTTCTCGAAACTTACAATGAAAGCATTACTTTGTTTATCTCCATCATTTAGTCAGTGACACTAAAAGCGGGCTACAAAAAAGGAGAATGAAAATAATTATTCGAAATACAAACCTGGCTATCGGTTCATTATTATCTTAACGAAACATCAAAGCAGATTTCATCTTAATTCAAGAAGTTTAGATTTGATGCAAAAGAACCTGTTTAGTACGACACACGAAAAAAAAAAAAAAAAAAAAGATAACACAAAGTACTTTGACTCATTTAACATTTAAACCCGCTAATACATTCTAGACTTTTTCATCTCTAACGAATCTATTAACAAAACTAACTAGCAGCGTTCCATCAAAGTCAGAAACACTCTAATCAGAATCCCTCGTTAGTGCCCTTAGCGAACATTTGCATGCCAAGTCTCTGTAACCCGAAAATAAAGAAAAAAAAAAAAAAGAAAAGAATGAAAAGAAGTAACGAGGTTGATAAGCCACCATATTAGTTCAATTAAGAAAATAAAAGTGTCAAAGCGATGCAATAAGAAAGGACGATTATCGAAACGAAAAGTAAAAAGGAACCGAAGACGCATGAGCTGCTCGAGTGTAAGCAAATTCCCCTTTCCTCGAAGGCGCTATCGCGTATTGGATCGATGGCAAGCAATTAAATCAATCGATAGCATCCATTAAGGATTAATCGTCGCGAATGCTTTACTCGATTGCGGCGCGCCAGTAGCGTAACAAATGCGTCGGCGACCAGTTTCAGGGAAGTGTTTGGTATCAGCGGCCCAGGAAAAGGCAAGCGACCAGAAACAGAAGCGGCGGCGACGCCGACGGCAGGTGGCACAACCTAATCTCCATGCGGTGGAATGCTGCCAAATTAAAGCAGCTCACGGCGCAACTGTCGGAGAAGCGCGCAATGGAAAGGAAAGGGGGGAAACGAACGATAATTAAATACTGTGCGCTGCCGCCGTCGCCGAAATGCGCGTTCTCACCACTGTCAAGTGTGGAAACGAGATGCACGAAAAGGACGCGGAATAAAAGAATTCTTGTCATTTTGAAATCTTTCTGACGCGGAATGCCTCGGCGAACTTCTAAGGAATTTTCGCAACCGAACTATCTCTGCAAAAGGTCGTCGAAGAAAACGGCCCTTAACGAACCATTATAAATCCTTAGATTTTGGAGAATAAATTAAATTCCCCTTCTAACATCATTTCGTTTCGGACAGAACTTTATTGTTTTGTTTAAGAGATTGGACTTTGGGATTCATTGTTAGGTACAATTATTGATGAACTTTTTTGTTTTTATTTATTAAGTAAAAACAAGAAATTGTCATGTAATGTTTTAGAATGAATCCAAAAGGATCCGAAGGATCAAATGTGAAATTAGAAATTTAACCTTGCATTGGATTAACTTGATACCAGCATCACCGCTTTGGAACCACGAAATAAATGTTCTTTTTGCCATTATAATGATTATTGTTTATATTAATGCTGTATGTCAACATCATCGTTAACAATTATTAATGCGCGGTGAACTGCAAATGAGCGTTAATAATGTTGAAGAAGCGAGGAACTGTAAACAAAATGAACACCTGACAGCATTATTTAAAACGACGCAGCAATTCCAGAAAACGTTCTGATCGCAATGAACTGTCGGTACGAATTTATGCAGGTGACTCGACGAGTCTGCTAACGAAGTTGTCGATGTACGAGCTTTGCATTAAATCGTATACGAACGGGAGACGATTGGTTTCCTCTATTTCTGCCTTTATCTAGATCTGGCTACTATTAATCGCCTCGTTAATGTAGCATCGTTAATAAAATTACTGTTGCGGAATCCTCAGAACTTTTCAAAACGAGACGCGAGACTATCGAACTTTTCGATCGGAGGATTACATTTTGCTAAAAAGTGAATTTATTCAAATCTGGCATACTTAAATGCTTTTCTGTCTTATACCATTAAAAAAAAAAAAAAAAAGTAAACTATTATTTTAATTATTCATAAACACAGAAAAGTATATCTTTTTTGTTTAGGAAAATTCATTTATATTTCTAAGAGACTTTACGCGAATACAGGATTTGCAATTGCAATGCATATATTGAATCTTCTTGATAGTAGATCTTGAAAATTTAAGTAGGTTTACATGTTACTGAAATATGAAATACACGTTTGAAATTTGTAAGTAAAAATATGTTGACAATGAATGCATAAAATTACCGTACGAAAATCTTAATATCCCACATTTCTTTCATAGAAACCGCAGCAAAAGTACGTGACTGACTACATAAGTAATTTTACATATAACGGATAGAACTACTGTTGGCGACACAGTTCGTGATTAAATAATGTACATACATAAAACAGAGCTATTAAACCATAGTTATCGTCGGAATAACAAATGCGTGACAACGTCTATTATAATATTATGTCATTAAGAATTATTACATCAATGACGCATGTACATTAAATGCTGGTAAAATCAATGACTTCGGTACTCGTTTCAATACACAAATGATCGTACTATACATTTCTTTTTAACGCAACATCCATTGAAAATTTACATTTCAAAATTTTATCGACATATCTGTACGAATTCTATAACAAATTTCATTATAACTTTTTCTCATATATCGAACGAAAAAAGCCCGAGCTCGCAAGATCCGAAACAATTTCAAGGAAATTTCCCGGATCGTTAAGTGCACATTATAAAGCATTTCGTAAGTACTTCCTTGGGAATCGATAAATAAATTTCCCAGCGGAAACTTTTAAAACCTCTTTAAGTCCCAAAGTACAGACCCCGAGTCACTTGAGACATCGTCGATTCGAATGAAATGACAAGCAAAAAGAAACAGCGCACACAATGTCAAACGTAAATAAAGAAAGAAGTCGGTTGAAGAAGAAGAAGAAGAAGAAAAAAAAAAAAAAGGAATAAAGGAAAAAAAAAGGTTTATGCGCGACAAAACGAGAGGAGAAATCGCAGCCTCACGCTGGACCGTCGTAACATTTGTGCGTCACGAGGTACGCATCGCGCGCATAAATGCGTGTATACATAAGTACCCGATGCGAATACACGATGCGCGAGGAGACGTTCTGCGACATCGCGATCGAGCAGGACGCGCTTATGGTTTGCCACTTGCGAGAGAGAGGCGCGCGAAAAAAGTGCCTCGCACGATTTACGCGCACGCATTTATACGCCCGAAGATTTATGGCGCACTGTTTGCGCCAGATAAGAATGGCTAGAGCGAATGCGAGGAGCCGGTTTGTCGATATAAGATCTCTCGCGATGCTCAGCCCGCGATGTTCGAGGGAAAAAAAATGGAATTTAAAGATTATCATTTATGAGAGAAAGACCAAAACCCGCGGCGAGTTGTAAAAAGCCGTTTCCTGCGGTACGAATGTGGAGCAAAGTTCGTTGCAATTGTAATGAGCGGCGGACCCTCTTCGATTTGTCTCAGACAAAAAATCATAATTTCCTGTCCGGGACGAAACTTCATTCGATATTCCGATTTTCAATGAAATCCTCAAGCGTCGTTGGTTTGCCAACGAATTTTGTCGATGGAAATATATTGTCATGGAAATTTAGCGGAGACAAAGTGATTCCTAAAAAATTGATTTATTTTCGGTGACCGTAGTTTAGGAGGTACTTTTGAAGGCTATTGTTTAATTTTCGCGAAATGATTTTTTGTTTTGTTCGTGCGTTTTTTAAAGGACTGATATACTTCGAATAGAAATGTATAGGGAATATATGATAGTTTATCGTGTTAGTTTCTTTTATCTGAACCACTTGGTTTTAAATCACATTTTTCAATGTTAAAAGTTTACATATCAATGTATGCAAAACGTAGGCCGTGCTTTTGCATTACGAATTGAATTAAGGATTCATGCATTCAAGAAGGAGATATTTGAATTGCCCTAATGACGTACACGTCCTCTGTGCATGCTCAACTTATTGCTATCTTTCATATTCTACCTTTCTCTCATTGAATATAATTTATTATCATAATTCATATCAATTATTCTCTTCCATTATTTTTATGCAAGGACATCAATCTTCGTGCCTTTGACATCGTGATTTTATTTAATTGATAAAAGTTCATGTTTAAATGAACAAACGCGCGTACGGTTAAACGCAGTGTCGATTTAAGTATACCTAATATGGATAAGTTTGATTAAACATTGAGTATATGGAGGAAAAGTACAAAACGATTCTTCGAAAGAGAAATTCGTCGAAAATTATAAAGACTTTTTATTGACGTGAAATCGAGGTGGAGCGAAATAACCTTTGCCCGTAGATAGAAAAATATTTGAAGGCGCGCGTTTAATAAAATGATCATTGTTCTTTGTGTTTCAGAGGCGGCAAATTCATTACAGTGGGCGACAGAATTAGATTGCCAGATGACGTGACGATGGGTTACATAATCGAGCACTTGTTGAAGAAGCAACTTACAGTTGTTGAACAATTTCACTCGCATCTGGAGCCCATGAAGTTCCTCAACAAAGATACTTTTCATGAACAGGTAAAATCGTAGACCTTATTCAAAAAATTTTTTCATTCGCGTAAAAGCGAATGTTTTCGAACATAAAAAAAAAAAAGTTTAATTGAAACATCGACAACTTCAAATGCTTTAAAATTATTGATAAAAAAAAAATCGCTCGTTATTATTCAAATTTGAAAATCCATAACCATTCCATTCTATGGAATCCATCCATTCTATGTAAATTACAGCGGGTTATAAAAATTCCAATTTTATTCATAAAAAACAATAATCCGAAAACTAAACAAAAGGAGATATTCAATTCTATTATAACTGAAAATTGGCGTCTCGTTATTGCGGTTTTTTTTTTTTTTTTTGTTGTGCTTGAAAATTGACTCGATGAATATTAATACGATAAAATATTCATCCGATGAATACGTTTATGATGTGGGTCCGAAAATGGAATTCTATTGATACAGTCTGCTAAAAACAATCGATAGACGTTAGGGATACGAGAGATTGATTACAAGTCAACGAAAGTGGATTTATCCGTGGAGATTTGACGAGCAGATGGGGGCCAACCGATACCATGATCGAGTTGTTGACGTTGTATAGATCGACTCGTTGATCTTATATCGGCATACGCGCCTTTCTTTTAATACCGTCTATCAAACTGTCTGACTCCTGCGAAGACATTCTATATAAATTCACTGTCAAACTATCTCATGATCAGATTTTATTGGAATTATTTTACGTTACTTTAAAACGTGATTTATGTTTTGCAGAAATCATGGGTCAAATATTTAATATTATATAAATGATTTTTCTAAAGTAAAAGATATTTAAGAATGATTTCGTCTGCAAATAATTTCTGAATATTATTCGGTTTGAAAATTGTGCAAAAGTCATCGAACTCTTGTAAAAAGATTTTTTTTGTCTAATTACAGGTATCTTTTAGCTATTCCAAAGGATCTAAAGACGAGTGGAACATAGTAAAAATCGATGGTTTTGATCTCAAAGATGATCCAAAGAGGTAAGTGATAAATAATTGTCGTAATATTAATATAAATTCAAAGTAATTAGTGGAAATGAAATGAGTACGATCATATAATTGAATTTCAAAACTATCGGTTAATTGAAATCATTCGATATTCGTAGTATGAATTTGATTAAATTTTTCTTTCGGTTGCTCGATTTTACTGCGTGTCATAGTCCCGTTATGGGTTCTCATCATGAAGACTTCAATTACTTGTGTAATTGCAAAGTTCGTATGACGAAGGGGAATGTGAAGCAATAATAAAGACGGTACACACCGTTGCAGTTCTCATGAGTAGTTTAATTAGCTTTCCAATCATTACCGCTGTACGTACGAATACTTTCGGTACGCATGATCCCGACGCCGCAATTTTTCAATTATTCTTTATTGGGAATGAAAAGTAAAGATCTCATCTTCTTCGCGGTGTTCATTACTCCATAAATTCCATTTTTAATGTGATTTGCTGATAAGTACCTCGAGGGTTGACCTCGCTGATATCTTTTCAAATAATTCACAGAGCAATTTTATAATTAATTATATTACACTTTTTAATTAATTAAGCTGCGTGGAGATGATTTCGATTTTTCCTTCCAACAAAATTCCTCTCGATCGGAAATATATAAGCGTCCGCTCGCATTATTAAGAAGGCAGATTTTAATTAAGTATAACATTAATAATACGGATTAAAGTAATGAAGAAGGTTCATCATTGATTACAAGCAATTCACATTTTTAATCATCATATTAATTACCTTTGTTTTTTATTTAATTAAATCTCATTTGGTCAGTTTTCGTATCTTTTAACGTAATTGTTTCTTCATGAAAGTTAATTTTCATTTCTTACATTTTCATTATGGATTATTAAGTAGCTTTATAATTATTTTTTATAAAACGCGAAATCATCGTCTAAAATATGTTTTGGACTATGATTTTGCGTTTATTAAATTAAATTATTATTTTATTTAATTTATGACCTATTTTTTATAAATGAAAAATATTTTTTCGGGAGAAAATTTAATATAACGAATAA